>SNQJ01S0152541.1:7207-22905 GCA_010110895.2 Picea sitchensis | reverse complement strand
CATCAAGGACAATACATATTATATTACATCAATCATCAATCAATCAATCCTTTGACATCAATCAATCACTTGAGATCAATCAATCAAACCATTGGCATCAATGACAACATGATCCAACATATGCAACAAGGGGAACTGAGTGGATTTAAGGGAATAACGCATGGAAAGTGTTAATTATGAGGGGGTTTATCCCTGTAAGCATAATCATTCAACTAAAAAGTATTCTTGACTTCTAGGAGAAAAATTTTCTGAACTTGCTCTTTTGAATCTTGAAATGGATGAAAGAAAAGGAAAGCAGAAGAGGGATAAAAACAACTATTTTATAAAACAACAATTGAAGCAGATAACAATTTCAACGATGTTTTCAAGAGGAAGATCATGACAACTGTGTAACTCGATTATTATTGATTAACAATACTTTGCAGAAGCGTTGCTGTGGAAAAAATGATCCAACATTTTTTTTGACAAGAAAATAAGTCAAAAGAAACAAAAAGTAAGAAAAGTCCTAGCATAAATGAAACAAAAAAATCGAAATAAGCAGAAATGAAATGATAGAAATGTAAAAAACAAAAAAGTAAGAACATAAATGAAAAACTAATATAATATAGAAAACATTCCATACAACAATAAACTTTTCAAGTTGGTTCCACGTAATGTTTTAAGTGGGAATCGTTAGTGTTGTAGGAAAACAATCGCTCTTGTAATTCCTTTAGAATATAAGAATTTTCCCCCAGGACAAAAACGATCTTAAAAGGATCCAACCACAATTTTTGAAACTTTTAATTCCTTCCTCTATCAGCATGAGCTAAATCCCACAACAGTACCTTCTCATTAAATTTAAATTTGACAGCCTTGACACTTTTGTTGAAATATTTTTTAACAGTGTGTTGTCTTCTCTTTATATTATCCTAGACAAACACCCTTTTCTCCTCTAAAGCCAAAAGTTCATTCATTCTTTGAGAAAAATCAGAAGAATTCAATTCTTCGACCTATATCATTAACCTTAAGGAGGAAAGTTCCATCTCAGTGGGAAGAATGGTTTCTTGACCATAAATAAATTGGAAATGAGTGCAACCAGTGCTCACCTTGGTGGTAGTGTGATCTGCCCAAAGGGAGTAAGTGAGGAGAGTGTGCCATTGACGAGGATTATCTTTAATGAGCCTATTGATAATTATTACTAGATTCTTATTGGTAGACTTAGCCTGCCCATTACCTTGGGGATAATACGTTGATGAGGTAAAATGTTTAACCCCCAACTTAGCTAAAAACTGGTTCAGCTTAACAGAAATAAAAGTGGGACCATTGTCTGTAATAATTTCCAAAGAAAGACCAAATCTGGAAAAAATATTATTTTCAAGGAAAGAAATCACCTGCTCATATTGCGAATGTTTAAGCGGGACAACTTTAGTCCATTTTGTAAAATAGTCTGTGGATGTCAAGAGAAAACTTGTTCTGCTGAAGATGGAGGATTAATAGGACCAATAAATTCCAAACCCCATTTTGAGATAGGAAAGTCAGGGAGGACAGGTTGTAAAGGCATAGCAGAAAAAGGTTCTTTCCCAGCAAATTTCTGGCACTTGACACAAGATCTTGAAAAATTATAAGAATCATGAAAGATTGAAGGCCAATAATACCCTTCCCTGATAATCTTAAAAGTGGTTGTTTTAGCAGAAAAGTGACATCCTACATGGATAACAAAATTTGAAGAACCATGAGTCTCTTGCAACAATTTATGTGCTTCCTCATTTTTCACACAATGAAGCAACATACCATCGACATATCTTCTAAACAAGAAGTCTCATATAATGACGTATTTAGCAGATTCGAGATAGAGACTTCTCTTTGATGGGTATCTAAGTTATCTAGACATCTTTGATTTTGTAAGTAGTAAACCAAATCTTTATACCAAAGATGTTCAAACACAGGAAGGATTTGATTGTCAATGTAAAACAGTGTTGATAGAGAGCTATCCTGCTCATCAATTTCGTCACTCATTTCAGCATGTTGAGCTAAGTGAAGGGCTAAGTCACAAACCTTGATAGTTTTAGAAGTCATGATAGTTAGATCATGCTCTTGAATCTTGGAAAGCCAATGTGCAATCTTTCTTGAAAGATAAGTCTGTGAGAGTTAAAACTTGACAGCGGTTAAAGGGACTCTTACAATCGTATGCTTACCTAAGATGAAGTGGATAAATTTGTCAATGACTTTAACAAAAGCGAAAGCATGTTTTTCAATAAAAGAATATTTAAACTCATCATCAAACAAGCTTTGAATCATGTAAGCCACTGGTTTTTCATTATCTTGGTCATCGTACTGAAGGAGGATGGTATAAACTGCTTCCTCTATGGCATTAGTATATATCTTAAATTATTTCTCAAAATTTGACTTCGCAAAAAGTGGTGCGGAACTGATTGCTTTCTTGATCCCTACAAAATCATTTTCGACATCATTTATCCAAGAAAATGAACGATATTGCTTAAGGATATTGTGAATTGGTTTAACCATTGCAGAAAAATCAGGAACAAACCTACGGATGAATTTAATAACACCCATAAAAGCGTGAACCTCCTTCTAGGAAGTAGGAGCAGGCAGATTTAGGATAGCAACAATCCTTTCAGGATCAATGCTTATTCTTGAATCCGAGACAATGTGTCCAAGGAGCTTTCCCTTGGCAATGTTGAAAATAGACTTAGAAAGATTTAGAGAAATGTCAAATTTCTTGCATCGCATGAGAGTCTTTCTAAGATGACCGAAATGATCTGATCGGTTTTTAGAATACATAGTTAAGTTATCAAGATAAATCTGAATAATTTTACCGATCAAATCATCAAAATCTATTTGCATAGCTCTTTGAAAAGTAGCACCTGCATTAGATAATCCAAAAGGCATACGTTGATAAGAAAAAGTGCCCCAACGAGTAATAAAAGTGGTTTTAAATATATCTTCCCTTTTTACCTTGATTTGATTATAACCAGAAAAATTGTCAAGTAAGGACATCATCTGTGACCCTGAAACTTGCTGCAAAATCATTTCCATATTAGGGAGGGGGAAATGGTCTTTAACGTTGTCCCTATTCAATGCGCGAAAATCAACACATAATATGATCTGACCTGTTGACTTCCGAACAGGAACCAAATTAGAAACCCACTCATAATACTTAACAGGGAAAATTATCCCAGCTTTAAAGAGTTTTCTGAACTCTTTCTAAATAGTTGTTTCCAGTGCAAGGTTAGTGGGTCTTTGTTTTTGCCTAACTGGTTTTATGCCTTACTTGATAGGGATGGAATGTTGTATAATAGTAGGATCAAAACCACGAAGATCCTCATGAGAGAAAACAAAAACATCTTGAAATTCACCAAGCAACTTAGTGAACTTCAATTTTTCTTCTTCAGAACATTGGACACGTATTTTAACATTCTTTGGAGACTCGTGTGTTCCAATGTTCAAGGAAATGGTTTCACCCACTTTCCTTTTCGACTCCTCTTCTTTATGTTTTTCCTTGTTGCCTACATCACTTGATGAAAATGAACTTTCTAGAGGATTCAATCCTTTAGGAATTTTGTTATCTTCTATTGATATAATTTCATTAGGCTTATAAGGTTCATTTTGGATGAAAGCACAGATACGCTCATCACTAGGGAAGACCTACGATGACTCTATATTGTCAAGGATGTGCGGAAGATACAGAGATTGAAAAGTACAATCAGGTATTTGTAGCAGAAGTTGTCGAGTAGGATAGGCTGCAGAAAAAACTAACCTGTCGGCCATTGAGTTCAATTCCCTTTTAACATGAGTGATGTTGAAAGATAGAAAATTCGAGATAAGTGCCCAAACAGTTTGGGTATAATGTTTCATTCACTTGTTTCTAGGAGAGTATATCTTATGTACAAGGTTTACAACAAGTTCAGAATCCCCAAAAACTATGAGGTGACCACAACCCAGATTATAGGCATTTACAATGCCTAGCAGTAATGCTTCAAATTCAATGACATTGTTTGTGCAAGCAAACTCTAACCTATAGGAAAAGTTATGAATTTTACCCACAGGAGAGTACAAGATAATACCAATTATGTTTCCTTCATTGGAGGATGAACCATCAGAGTGCATATGCCACATCACATACTCTATGTCGATTTGTTCCAAGGGAGTGATGTCCTCATCTGCAAAGATGGAATACACTCTGAGGTCCTCCTCAATATAATTCACATTAGGTTATGGGATGCTTTCTATGTAAGGTGAAATTCTCCCTTCCCTTAGGACTATGATGTTTTTACCATTCCGAGGAACAAATAAGTGTGTCTCGTCGAGTGAGAGATATCCACCCATCAAAGATTTCCAATATATTCCTAATATGATCGAGTAATTACTTACTAGCATATCGATTACCTAAATATTAAGGGGTGTTCTTATTTTAGGATGTGTGCACAAAACCAAGGTCACATCCTTGATTTATCCTATGGTCGTTTGTTGTAAACTATGATAAGAGAGCATGCTTTTGGCATTTTCATTTGTACAAGAAAATCCTAGCTCTTCCATAATAATTTTCGACATGACACTTGAGCCTGAACCGCTATCAATGAGACAACAATGAGAAATCTTGTCCATAATATTTACAGAAATATAAAACGAGGGGTTTTTTACAGGATTCCTAAAGTTATGTACACCTACTTTATTTACAGACGAATCCTCTTCATCTACCTCTTCAGAGAGGTTGGCTACAATGGAAGTTTTTCCTTCCATGAAATTTTTCAGATGCTTTTGTTGCTCAGGGACGACAACCATGTCCAGGAGAGTAGCATCTACTTTAATTTTGGCCAACTGATTTATAATGTTGTATTTGGAAGAGGGAAGAGGAGAGGTAGTTCCTTGACTGTCACAAGTCTTATAAACTTGAACAGTGGCAGCTGGTGAAGATGAGCTTGGGATACAAGAAGTGTGAGGAGGATCATATTTTCCTTTTGGAGCATATGATTTATTCCTAGTATTTATGATCATGACATCCTCTGGCTCTGCAAATTCGAGGACAATAATGTTATTTTCAGGTCTCTTACCAAATATTTTATCTTTGGCGCTCCTCTTTACTTCACATGTACTTTCGTCATGGTGTTCCTCGCAAAGGTTACACCAAATATGAGGCATGATAGCTTTAGGTTGAAATTTATTTTCATTAAGATTCTTTAAAGGTGGTGAAGAAGAAGATGAGGCCCCAGGGGTAAGAGAGGGAACATTTCCTTTCCACTCATATGCTATCATTCGATTATTCATGTCTTGTACAAGTTGTAAGAGGGCGGACATATTTGTATGTTTAACTGAGTCTCCCTTAGGAAGACTTGTTCTTTCAAGTTCTTCTTCATACTCTAAACAAGTATGCAGAGTAGAACCAAGGTTATCAATGGCCTTTTATTCAAGCCTGTGATGGTAGGGGGAAGGTAATGCATTATAATAATGCATGAAAGTGGCTTGGTTCTAAGGGTGAATGAGTTCAGGGATTTGGTTGTATAACTTAGTGAAATGTAAGTTGAAAGACTTGATATTTTCACTATCTTTATAAGAAATGTTATTGTATTCCCATAACTGCTCGGTTGGGATTTTGGATTTCCCATAGGTAGATTTGAACCAATATACTAACTCCTCCCAAGTAAAAAGAATCTTAGGAGGAAGGTCGAAAAAATAGGATGGTGCCTTCCCTTCAAGGTAATTAACAAATAAGTGCATACAAGTGTCGTTATCATTGGATCCTATGCTATTATAGGAATTCGAAAATGCCACCAAGTGTTCATTAGTAGTGACTGTCTTATTCCCATAAACACTTGGGGATATGCTCTTTGAATTTGGGAAGAGGATGAGTGGAAAGTGCTAAATTTAGTGGAGAAGAAACATGCCACGGGGTAGTGGTAAGGTCTTCCTCAAATTGGAGGAGACCATACTTTTTAATGACCTTGGTGGGGTTTGTTGTTGATTGGACTGGAATTTGATGGCTAAACAAACCACCAATCACTGACGAGGCTAAAGGATAAGATGAAGAAGCACCTCTAGTGCCACTAGAACCACTGGAACCACCACTAGATGTCATTTTGTGGACGAAAGGTAAGGGAGAGAGACAAACTGGCAAAGGTAAGGGAGAGAAAGACAAAGTTCTCCTTATATTACTTTGTTGGGATGATAAAACAACGTTTCTTCTTCCTATTTCAGCAATAGGATTAATCTCAGGTGACAAACATCTTCTTCTCCTAGAGATATGAATTTTTAAGGACATGAAAAGAAGAACCAATCATAGGAAAAGGAAATCTAAAGTTGATTCCTAAGTTGTCGTTTCCTATCTTCCCAACGTTCTTGGACACTTATGTCTTGTTCAACTGTTGCCCATGAGCGTTCAAGCTCAACCCGAGAATTAGTGGTCTCTAAGATGGTATTAAACAAGTTTAAATCAATGTTGGTCTGATCTTTAAGACATGGCTCAATATTGGGCTGCCTTGCAATAGGTACAGTCATGAAGAAAATAAATAGTCAAAGGAAAGATATCATAAATACAAATATATTCAATGAAATTCAAGCATATAATCCACGAGAGAGATATTGAAGATCTCCCTAGTATGGTCATCAAATAAATGTTGAGGGAAAGATATGAAATTATCTTACTCAAGGATTTTCAGATCTTGCTTGGATAATGCAAGATAGTTGGGAATGTTACCCTATGTTTATATCCTTCAAAAGTGTTTCCCAATCCACAAGTATTAATTACAAGGGCTCGGGCAGATTTTTTTAATAAAAGATTGCAAAAATATAACATTTTTATACAATTTTTTGAATATATCAGATTGCAAAAAGTAAATGTGGAGACAAAAGAAAAAATACCAAGTCACATATCAACACAGATGAGACATAATAACAATCGTGTATTTCATTCCAAGAAATCAAAATAATCGTTCTCTTTACAAAAATCTCTGAGAGAGTTTGGACCAAAGTCAAACTTAGATATCCTCGATGAAAGCCATACAAAATGACTCTGACGGGAAGTAAAAATTGAACTTTAAAATATGGATCAACTTGCCATGGATTGTTTCCCACTTGACTCTGCACAATATCCTTTATCAGTCATGAAATTTAATTCATAAATAGACAAGTCTACACAGACTATCAAAGATAGATCAACACCTCTGAAAACAAGTGTTTGAATGATGTAATTCATCTTTGAATCTTGTTGTCTAGAATAGGACCCCACTATCATAAAAGAGAATTAGTCTTTTAATGAATTGAAGAACGAATGAAAACTGAACTATCTCAATAAAACTCAAGAGCAAACCTTAGTATGCTTTGTCCTTCTATTCTCCCATTTTTCTTCCTTCTCATTTGGCTTTTATACATTCCAAATTAGTTAAAGTAGTTCAACCACTTCATATAATTAAGTTTAACAAAAACTCAACCAACTTTTAGTTTAGGGGAATAATTAATAATAATAATAATAAGGGTCTTTTAATAAATAATAACTAGTAGGCTGGACCCCTTGTAACTCCCTTTGATTTGTTTAACAAAATAAGTATAACTAGACAATAAATCAAACACATCCCTCCTTGTGGCTCCCGTAATCATTTCCATAATTTGAAAATTAAATATCAATGATATTTCAAATCATATACAAATATATAATATCTAGAATATCCAAAAATAGTATGTTGTCCAAAACCTTAAACAATCCACTATCCTCAATAAAACAATAATAAAGTAAAATAAAAAACCGTATTTGCCACTTTGAGAGGCAATTTTCCCTTCGTCGTTGCTATCTCCTTTTGAATTCTCTAAATTATCCTTAAGCTGTGTAGAGCCTTTAGGCTTGATCTCACTGATGACATGAGAACAATCATCTCTCAAGTGCATGCGGGATGAAATAGATTTAGCTGAATCACTTGAGGGGGAAACAACAACTTTTCTTTTATCATGCATATGGTGGGCTTCGGTTTTGAGACGTTTGATTGCGTGGGAGGAATGTATAGGTGAGTGTGCAGGGGAAATATGGACATTTGGGTTAGCAGGTGGAGGAGGAGCAGGTACAGACAAATTTGGCCAACCACGATGTTGGGAGACTGTTGGGTGAACAATCTCCTTCCATCTGTCATTCTCAGGGACTTCAGGTTGCAATGAAATAGGAGGGGGCACAGGGATACCATGGACATGATTGGGTTGGAAGGGAGGCCTCTCTGGTCTAGGTTGGACAACCCCTTTTCCAATCCAATTGAAAAATCCATCTTGGAAGAGTTGGCTTAACTCTTAAGGATCTGCATCAAAATGTATTGAGAATCTTGACCTTCTAGGCCTTTTGTTACAATTCCCTCTGCCCCTGTTATATCGACCATGACTTCCTCTGCTGAAGAAGCTCATCCTGTATGAAACATTTATTAGCAACTAGCTTCTTAAACAAACCCTACATGACATATCTTAATATGAAACAAAGTTTGGCTCAACAATCACATCAGACCCATGCAATCCAATCCATAAAATTCATTCAATAATTGTCAATGAGCAGGGGGTGAATTAGGGCTCTGGGATATCTGAGGGGATTGTGTTGAGCGAAAAAGTGAGAAAATGAAAGGGAGTAAGAACATGATTACTGCTCAACCATCATTGAACAATTGACTGAGCAACAATAACCAAATCATATCAGTTGTGATTCATCTTTGTGTTATTTCTTAATCATTGTAATACAAAGTTTTAATTTAATTTTAAGAATAGGACGTGCAAAATGAATATGGGATTTTGAGGGGATTTGTATTAAGCGAAAAAAGTGAGAAAATGGGTGGGGAATTTGATGGATGTTGTTCATAAGACAAATTAAATAAATCATACAATCATAACTCTGTTCAAAATTAATCCAAAAAGAATCTACTTCCAAGACCAACATTCATTGTTCTTCAATTGTATACAAAATTGTTTGTTGTTTCAATAATTAAATTTCCCATAATTCCTTAATTTATAATAGTTTGTGCAATTATAACTTATAAACCTTTTCCAATTCAACAATATTGTTTATTAAAACACTGATCCTTTTTTTCTTTTTCTTTTTTTAAATAATCAAAACATGCACAACAATATGCTCAACACTTTATCCCTGACAATCAATAATGCACCATGATAACAATCAACAATCATTGTTCATCAATTACAATTGGGCCCAATTTAAATGTACACATGTATCTTTTCAAAACGTAGATAGACTTAAAAGCATGCTCGATCATACACAGGACTTTAATCATATCAATCAACAAAATCTTGAATTGATAATAACAGTCAACCCAAACATAAGCTCTGAGCTTGGTCCTTGTGCATATTGGCATATATAACTTCCTTTTCTTAAAACATTTGATAGTCTGCACAATAATTCCAATATAACCATATCATATATGAAGCGAACAAAAGTCGATTGACATACAAGGATTGCATACGATCTTCATTTTACGTGCACGATAGCCTTTTGGAAAGGTTTATCCGAGGACTACACATTTTTCCATTATAATATGACTTCGTCTACAATATAACTGTGTCGAGCCCTAAAAACATTGTTTAGGGCCTCAAAACGACCCCAAAAGTCAAGGACCCGAAAACTAGAAAAAAACTGCTAAACTGGAAAACTTCCAAAATGAACTAGTTGGAATAGGTGGGAGGCCACCGACATCCATCTGGATCAATTGTGGAATGATGTGCACAAGGAATTAATATGTGTTGGGCCCTATACCTTCAAAATGAGTTTATAGAAGATTGTCTTGACACATAGGAGAATGGTAAGGATTTTCATTATGGTTGGGTAAATTTTCTTCTTGATATGATTTTATGTGAAGCTCAAGAAGGAAGAGATTTCAACACTTAAGTCACATAAACATTCTTAGAACCCAAATTTAATATTTGGAAATATAACAAGGAGAAAGAATGCCATGATGAGACAAACAATGCCTTCTGGTGATGGTATACATGGATGATTCAAACAACAGTATCAACATCCTTAGGAATATTCTAGATAAGTATTATGATTATGTTTTGTTTGAAATAGACATGCATAACATTTTATTGAGAGCTTGTGTAGATACATAGGCACCTCCAAATATCCTTCCATTCATAGTAATAGAGCAATAAGTAAAAGAAGCAATAACACTTTGGAGTCAATACAAGCAACCCAAGCCCAATCCCAAGGTTTAGACCACATAAATCAAAGAATCCAGGGCAAGGAAAAAGAGGATAAATAATAAGAAAAGGAATCAAAAATAGAGTTTCTAGGCCATAGTATTAGCAGAACACCTCCATGTGACGACACCAACAACAAAGAAATCTCACAAAAGAAAGGAGACCTACTTAGGGAAGAAGGAAACATGTCAAAAATAAAATCTATTAGATAATTCAAAGATTCAATTCAATCAAAATACCAAGCTATAGTACAAGTAAGGAGAAATATATTACAATCATGGGATGTAAAGATACCCATACTACAATAGAGTAAGGACAATGACCCATAGATAGAACATAAGAAATTAGAAGATGCTCTAATTCATATGGGTAATCATCATTACAAAACCAAAGATCCTTCAACACAACTCGTGTGTTACCAAGAAATTTCCTGAGACATACATATGCAAAGCCCTGCAAAGGAGCCATAATGATCACCCAAACTCCATGACAAGTGGAGAAGAGTTCTCTTTCAAGGTGCCTACCAAGATGAGCTTTGATACACTTACCTCTCATGTGTTAACAAGCGACATGATAACGAGCCCAGAGCCAACCAACCCTCCAAATGGCCCAAGGCCAATATTTAAGTGGAGCAAGTATGAAACTCCTTTTTATCACATCACCCATCGCATGAAATGTCGAATCCCACAAAACCAAAGAGCTTGTAACACAACTCGTGTGTTATCATAAATTTTCCCAAGGCATACAGATGCAAATCCCTGCAAGGGAGCCAGAACAATCACCCAAACTCCACGACGAGTGGAGAAAATTTTTCTTTCAAAGTGCCTCCCAAGATGAGCTTCGCTACACTTACCGCTCATGTGTTAATGAGTGACATGATAATGAGATGAGAACCTACCAACCCTCCAAATGGCCCAAGGCCAATATTTGAGTGGACCCGGTATGCAACTCATTTTTATCACATCACCCATCGCATGAAATGTCGAATCCCACAAAAATGAAGAGCATGCAACACAACTCATCAAATATGTTATATAACATATATGTCATATATGTTATATAACATATATGTTCTATAAAATATATGTCATATATGTTATATAACATATATGATCTATAACATATATGACATATATGTTATATACATATATAACAACCAACAAGACCCTGAACCCACAAGCTAGTGTATCAGACCCGACCCCGCAATAGAGTCCCTGTAAAGACCCTCGACATCATCTTAGACAAATACCCTGGATAGACCCTCGATATCAGTTGTATCATACCCCGACCCCATGAAAGATACCCCAGAAAGACCCTCGATAACAACTTAGATAGAGACCTCGAACAAACCCTCGAAAATAGCTTATCATGTTTCTATATGAGACCTAGATACCCTCGACAACAGCTTAGTGTGCGGTGATAGGAGACCCTGCGATAGAGACCCAACCCTCGATAGCAACGGGAACCTGCACCAAGTAGACGAGAGACACAGTGAGCCCATAAAATGTTGTCCAAATCAGTAAAAATGCTCTCTTGAAATGCTTCCATGTCTAGAAGTTACAATTACCATTTTCTTCTCTTCAAGGATATAATCAATAGAGTGGCTAGATAGTCCCGCAATTAACCCATTTTTTAAACAATAGGTCACATTAGCATAGTTCTGTAAAATTTGCTTCAAAATCCCAATCAAAATTAGAACAACATCCCTCCCCTTTGGGCCAAGCAAGATAGTCAAATTCTGAGTCCTATGCAAAACTCAAATCACTAATATGCATTGTGAGTTTGAAAACAAGGCCTCACCCTGACTCGAGGAACATTTTCCTTCAAAATATATGATAACCCCAACAATAAACAAAGCTAACCTATGTTTGCTAATGAATTCTAATTCAAAATTGTAGGTCACATTTGTACTAAAGAATAATTTCAATGTGAGTCTCTACATGAACCATTAGAGTTTTCCAAGGAATAGCACTCCTATTGTTCCATAATACAATCGTTCGAAAAAAAAGGAGTGAGTATATATTTGGAGTGATCTAATGTTTTTTTCCCATCTTATTGACATGGGAAAGATCACAGTTTGGATGTTTTCCTCATTGTTGGAACTAATTGGTACATATCCCCAAACTAAGTTGAAAGTATATCTTTTGATTCTTGTAGATATGGTTCAAACCTTCAACACATCCTTAACCAGGATAACCTGTAGGAGCTCCATAAAAAAATCCTATAAATTGAGTTTTCTAGATTAAGAGGAGAAATGATTCTTTGTTTTGCCTATGAAGAGGATTTGGGGATATGATTTATAATCTCCTTGACCTTGTAGAATATTTCCAAAGGGGAACTTTTTTCCTCCTAAAAGATTCGATCATTGTGGTGAATCCATATCAACCAAATGTAGAAGATAGGGAGGACCAAAATGTATTTTATGTGTATATATTCTTCATACTAATTGTCCAAAACTTCCTCTTAGTGTGCGCCTTCCTGATTATTTAAACTTTAGATTTTACCTTTGACAAAAAAACCAAGCTTCCAATGAGAAGTTACAATGTTTGGACAAGTGATTTGATGTTTCCATTTCCTCCCAACAGAGATGGCATATGTTGGGACCTTAAAATTTTCTCTTTCACAATCTATCCCATATGAGAAATTTGTTTTCCAAGGTAATCCATGTGTTAGTGTCTTTATTTGAGGGGTCCTTAAGCTTCCAAATCCAAGAGGGATATAAAATAGAGTATGGAAGACCAAATACTAAACCATCCAAGAGAAAGATCCCTTTTTCATATAGATATGATTTGAAATCCTAAAACATATTGTGGTCCAATTCAAGTCCAACCCAAGAACCTCCTTCAAGTCAACTAGACTTGTCATTGCCCATTTTATAGGTAAGGAAATGACCTACTAAAGGATATGGTTTCACCATTGATCTCCAAGAAAAGCAGCCCTGCGAGGCTCATTTGTTTGTGCTTATTATCCAATCTAGTTTTGAGCGAGGAAATATGTATTTTTTTTATTAATGTCTCCTACCAAATACCTAATCATGTTATCAAATGCCATACCAATTTATCTACTAGTGCTTGAGAAAAAATCTACATATCTTTCAAACCTTGGCCATTGAAGGACTTTCGTTGACATATTTTGGACCATTTGACAAGTGGGATCAAATCAAATTCCTTCTTTCTATACCATAATAATTTCCTTGTGCTTTTGGGAATTTTATTCATGATGCTTTGTTTTTAAGAAAAATATGAGATATTTGAAATGTTTCTCAAAGAGGTAAACACCAAAGGGAATAAATTTGTGAATGGCTACTTGCTTGTCTCAAGGGATGTGATGGAAGCTTATGATAGACTTTTCAAATTTTATGACCATTCCATTGTAGAACACAATGTTGGCAAATTCAGTGAACAGACAGCGAATGCTTGTCATTGATGGCAACAGTGAAGATGACAGGAAAACAGAAGACAAGTTCAGAGAGGTGAATGATCGAAAGCAGTGAATGATTGAACGCAGCGAGAGACGTTAGATTTGGTGCACGGTCACCGACAACCGTCAGATCTGCAGAAGCTGCGAGGGAGATGAGCCTCGGAAGCAAGAAGAGAAGTCCCGACAGGCATCGGGATATCGACCATCGGGAATTCGGAGTTCTCGAGGTCGTGTGCATTGGGACAGCAGCAGTCGCGAAATCCCGACGGGATCTGGATCGTCCATTCGTGTGGACGCGTGGCAGCGATCGAGATCCATCGGGAGAAGCTCGACAGAAGGCTTCATCGGAGAATCGGGAATCAGAGTTTCACGAGTCCAGTGAACAATTACAACAGAAACCCCGAAATCGCGATGAAAGAAATCTCGAATGAACCCGAACCGTCAGATCAACATGTGATCTAGACCGTCGATCCAACTCACGACAACAGACCACGTCATCTAGGGACACATGGCACAACCAGGTAATGACAGGTGTCAGGTAGATTCAACACTTTAGGCACATGTAAGCCACGAATCAGAGTGACACGTTGCAGTATTTAACACGTGTGACGTCAGCAGAGTATCGGAGATCGGGACTTTGGAATGTCAAAATCTCTTGACAACGAAAACCCCGAAATCGCGATATGCGATTTCGCGATGTAATCGCAGCCGTTAAAGTTAGAAGTGATCTGGACCGTTGATTCTTTGCATGGAGGATCGGGGATCGGGATTTTGAAACATCAAAATCTCTTGACAACGAGAACCCCGAAATCGCGATATGCGATTTCGCGATGTAATCGCAGCCGTTAAAGTTAGAAGTGATCTGGACCGTTGATTCTCTGCATGGAGTATCGGGGATCGGGGATCGAGACTTTGGAATGTCAAAATCTCTTGACAACGAGAACCCCGAAATCGCGATATGCGATTTCGCAATGTAATCGCAGCCGTTAAAGTTAGAAGAGATCTGGACCGTTGTTCTCTGCATGGAGTATTGGGGATCGGGGATCGGGACTTTGAATTGTCAAAATCTCTTGACAACGAGAACCCCGAAATCGCGATATGCGATTTCGCGATTTAATCGCAGCCGTTGAATCCAGAATGAATCTGGACCGTAGATCCTATCCCTTGTTGGAATTTCGGGGATCGGGACTTTGAAATGTCAAAATCAACTGACAACAAGAACTCTGAAATCACGAAATGCGATATTGTGATTCAATCACAACCGTTGAGTCAAGATCGCATCTCGACCATTGATTTAACTTCTTATCGGAGTTTCAGGGATCGGGATTTGTAAGTGACAAAAAATCTGATCGCCAAGAGTGCCGAAATCACGATGTGGGAAATCTCGATTGGATCTGAACTGTTGGATCAAATATTGATCGGAGGGTTACTATTCTCTCTCACAGTTAACTACTGAATTTGGATTCTGTTATCAAAACAGACTCATGATGACATATCGGATAGCGTTTCAGTTGCTAGGACAGGTGTTCTTTTTTTGGCTGAGGGAAGCCAAAGTGGAACCGTCGGGGAGGTATGCATAAAAGAACATAAGACATATTGTGCAAGGTTGGTTGTTCAGTATGTGAAAAAGAATGAAACTGTAAGAAAAATAGATGAGAGAATGCGCAGAAGGAGATTGAACATAAGAGAAGAATGACAAAAATAGCAGAGGTATAGCTGAATGACAGAAAGAGAAAATGCAGAGTAGAATAATTGAACAAGTTGAAGCAAAGCAGAAGGAGAGCACAAGTTGATGCAGAGCATACCTGCTGAACAGACAGAGGAAGAGAAGAGCAGCAGAATAGTGAACAGAAGACCAGATTTACAGAACAAAGAAAGATTGGTAAGAATTGATTTATCTGTAAAGTTGAATGTGTATTTTGCCATTAATATTTTAGGGAGGTTGGGAGGTTCTCGGGAGGACTGTTGTCCTCAGAGGCTCAAGTGGGTGCTTGAACACAGGGAGTTGTAGCTTCCATCTGGTTGCAGCCAGAGAAACCAGGGTGGCAGGGTGGTGCTAGGGAGAACAAGTGTTCTCTGTTATACAGGTTGGAGCCTGTGTAACTGGA
>SNQJ01S0152540.1:32597-55501 GCA_010110895.2 Picea sitchensis | reverse complement strand
GTCAAGATTATTGAATGACCCAATCTGTCACGATCCACATTGGCCTGCTATGCCGACCAAGTTACCCTTGGACATTCCAAAGTTTGAAGGCAAGCCTAACAAATATCCAGCTGATCATGTGACCACATTTCACTTGTGGTGCTCGTCCAACTCTTTGATAGATGACTCCATCCAGTTGCGTCTGTTTCAACGCACTCTTATCGAGAGTGTCGCGAAATGGTACATTGAGATTGATCTCTCTATATACTCTACTTTTGGTCAATTGGAAATGGATTTCTTAAACCATTTACAATTACTTGTGAGATACGATGTCGACATAGAATTGTTGGACAACTTTGAGCAGACAAAGGCTGACCATATCTCTGATCACATCCAAGAATGGCGATGCCGGAAGAGTTTGATTAAAGTACCATTTCCACCAACATTCCTGATGGAATGGTTCCTTAAGTCTTTGGTACCCCAGCTATCCAAGGACGTAGAAACGTTGGGGGTATTTTCGGATGAAGAAGCGATAATGAGAGCTCAACAACTAGAGCTAATTTACTCTCAGTTTGGTTTACTTTATGAAGTTTTTCCAGATGCACCACAGTCTATTCTTGATAAGACCAGACACAAATTTATACCACATGGTGATGGAATTATTGGTTCATTACAAGAAAATCCCATTGATCCACTGTCAAACCAATTGCAACAATTGTCGATACAACAAACAGTGTCCATCCCAACTCCTAGTTTAGTTTCTCCCCCTATTCAAATGTTGGATGTACACAATGTGCAATTGACGAACCCAAAGGCCAACCAATAGGCCGAAGGGAAGAAAAACAACAAAATAAGGGTAAGGGGAATAAGAAACCAACCAATAATTATCACAGGGGAAACACAGAGAGAAAAAAGTTGAAGTATCTAGGCAAGCTTTGTGCAGAAGACCACCTGACTCACCTGTGCCCTTGACTCATGGAGGCCCAAAAGTTATTGGTGCAGCAACAGCCTGCAGTGTTAACGAACCCATTTCCTCATTGGAAAAATTTAACTCAAGCCTTTGCGAATGCATATGGGGGTAGTCAGGGACCCCCTTCATCATCTAGCAATCCCTCAACTTTGAATGTCTATATGTTGAAAGTTGAATATCACATAGCTAATAGGGCACATGATTACAGAATGTCAAGTACTGTCGAAAAGGGTAAAGAAGCCAAAAACCCATTTGTTCTTCTCCATATTGAGAGAACTATGGATTAAATAATGACACACATACTGAAAGGGGCATTCAATAAAGCTTCAAATAGTCCAAGCGCAAGGGCCGCTCAGAACTACTCTGTGGTGGAGGATTTGTCACAAACCCCTTACACGATGTCTTATTTAGATGTCCTCTAGAGCTTCCCTTCATAGAGAAAGGCTCTTCTATCTACCTTAGGATCTACTGAGACATGTAATCCATGAAATATCATGCTTGATACAACCGACTTGAAACCTCGTCTTCCATACCACGTCGCATTTTAGATAGTAGTGGCTCACCCCACGAAATCTTCTACTTGGAATATTTTTCACACGGTGGTTGATGAGGGCACCTCGACATGAGTGATGTCGTTGGCATGTTGGAAGGCCATTGGCCAACCCTCTCTGTCTCCTTCACCTACTCTTCTTACAGCTTTCAATGGTTGTTATTTCATACCACATGAAATCATTCCTTCTTTCCCCATGCATTTAGGAGGGAAGACCATGTGCATTGAAGTTGAAGTGGTCGATGAACCTATCGACTACAACCTTCTGTTAGGAAGGAGTTAGACATATGCCATGCATGCGGTGGGTGCCACAGTTTTTTGGGTCTTGTTGTTTCCATGTGAGGGCCAAATCATGACCTTTGATCAATTGTCTTTCTCCAGACCTGACCCTTCATTGGGGGCATCCGCGGTCCCGATGATTGATATTCCACAACCCAACATCATCAACATGGGGGTTGGTTTTTTCCCACCTCTCATGGATACTTTTGATTACCTGCCTCTTTCCAGCGATATCAAAATGATATTGGTTGTCCCTGACCAACCTAAGGCTAAAATATTTTCAGTGTCGTCGTTCCACATGACTTACTTTAATGATCCGTGGATTCTTCCTTCCCCATCATCCATGATGGAAGGGACAAGGAACCATGGCATGTCCATGCCCTTGTCCATGGAGAAAGTTGCATACTCTATAGTCCAGTAAGCTTTAGCCGACACCAATCCGACTCCTGCACTAGATTTAGATCCAGTTCTAGAGCCTTCCTGGGCTCAAGGTTCCCTTGCCACTATCGATTCCTTAGACTTGGTCTTTCCTTATAATGAGGCGATTTTATAGGCATTGACTGGTCTAGACAAACCCTGGAATGATCTCCATCATAGATCATATTTCCTCCTAGAGTTAGGAAGAATAGAGGCAGGATAATTTGTGTTGACTATGACTGGAGATAGGTCTTGTCCTATCAATCCTCTAGCTACGCACACAGTTTATGCTGATGGTAATATGGAAACCATCGCTAAAATGATACTTATTGATATCTCCAGAACCCATGGCATCATGGAGAATGTCTTCATCGGAGCAGATTGTTCCCCTAAGGAGATTCATATCTATACAGATTTATTTAAAGAATTACGTGACATTTTTTCTGGTATTACGAGGAAATGGCAGGCATTGATCCAAGGATCGTTGAACATGAAATCACGACTTATCATGATGCCAATTTGGTCTGACAGAAGCTTCATCCGGTTAATACTCTGAAAGCAGTAGTTATTGAGGCTGAAGTAGAGAAACTACTCAAAGTTGGTTTCATCTAACCCATCCAATTGAATCAATGGGTGTCGAATCCTGTTCTAGTCAATATAAAACAAGGTATGATTCGCGTATGTACAGACTTCCATGATTTGAACAAGGCATGTCCAAAGGATAATTTCCCCAACCCGTTTATTGACCAGATTTTTGATGAATGCACAGGCTGCGAGGTCTTTTCTTTCATGGATGGTTTCTCGCGATACAATCAGATACAGATCAAACCCGAGGACTAGTATAAAATAAATGCCTTTATCTGTCCATGGAGTACATTTGCTTATCAAAAGATGCCTTTTGGCCTGAAGAATGATGGAGCCACTTTTCAGATGTCTTTTTCTTTCCACAATCTCAAACACCTAGTCGAGGCTTATCTCAATGATTTAGCGTCATGATATTGTAAGAGATTTTATCATCCCACACACCTCCGACTTATCTTTGAGCGATGTCGCTACTATCAAATTCGCTTGAATCCAAACAAATGTAGCTTTTGTGTGATGTTGGGTTGTCTTCTAGGTTTCATAGTTTCGAAAACAGGGATCATGGTTGATTCTCTAAAGGTTGAGGTGATAGTTCGGTTGCCTCCCCCGTGCATAGTCCCTCAGCTTCAGAGTTTGCAGGGAAAATATAAATTTGTACGGCGTTTCATCGCAAACTATGTCCAGATCAAAAAAGGGTTCATGCATTTACTAAAGAATGACGTTCCTTTCTAGTTGGACGAAGCCGCTCAAATCTCTTTCGAAGCTTTGAAAAACACCCTCACATCTTCCCCCCTGATTCAGCCACCCAATTATAATAAAGACTTCTTATTGTAATTGGTCATTGCAGAGTCGACCACCAGCATGGTATGGGTTCAAGAGGATGATTTTCTTGAAGAGTGCATGATTTAATACCTGAGCCGAGGCCTGGTTGGACTAGAACTCAACTACTCCCATGTTGAGAAACTTGCGTTGGTAGCAGTTCATGTTGTACAATGGTTCTGTCATTATATCCTATTTCTCAAGACCACCATCATTTCCATTGTGAATCCATTCCAATATGTGTTGACACGACGCATAATCGATAGAAATATCAGTAGATGGATATTTATCATCCAGTAATTTGACTTGGATTTTGTTTTGGCAAAATCCAAAAAGTCATTAGTCTTTGCGGAACTCATCTCGGAACTTTAGATCGAGCCAGTTGATGTCATACCCGAAGAGTCACCTATTAAAGAAGATATGTTTATGATTTCATCTTCGGACCCCTAGTATGGAGATATACTAGTCTATATCCATACTTTGAAGTGCCCCACTTCTTCTTCTTGTGATGAGTGTTGACATATACGCCATCAGGAAAAAAACTATCTTATTCTCAAAGATACTTTGTATCATTGAGGTATAGATAACATCCTTCATCGATGCATCATTCATGAAGAAGTGGAACTCATGCTTAACGACTTCCACACTAGAGCATGTGGTGGTCATTTTTATGGGTTGGAAACAACCCAAAAGATTCTACAAGTTGGTTACTATTGGTCGAAGTTAATCAAAGATTGCGTTGAATCGGTCAAAAAGTGCCACCTGTGTCAAATATTCTCATGGAAGATGAGGGCACACCCTGCTCCTATGTTTTTTATCATCACAGTTGGCCCCTTCACCAAGTGGGGGATTGATTATACTACATGCCACCCCACTTCAGCCAGGGGGCATCGCTATATCATCGTAGCAATAGACTACTTTAATAAGTGGGTCGAGGCTATGTCAATATTCAAGGATGATGGAGAGACAAAAACTCTCTTCTTATTTAATCAGATAATAGCAAGGTTTGACGTCCCAAAGGAGATTGTCACCAACCATGGTAGTCACTTTCATAATAAAATGATGTCTGGGTTAATGTCAAATCTAGGGTTGATACAAGAACACTCATCACCTTATTACCCATAAGTGAATGGTGAGGTGGAAGTTGTGAATAAGTCACTCAAGACCATTCTACAATGAACGATCAATTCAGCCAAGTCAAAATGGAATTTGATGTTATACTCGGCATTGTGGGCCTATCGAACATCTGTAAATATTGCCACTAGTTTCTCACCTTTTCAACTTGTTTATGGGTTGGAAGTAGTCTACCCTATAGAATGCCAGATCCCATCTCTTATGTTGGCAGTACAGTTATTTCCAAACACTTCATCGCTTGAGGAACACTTATTATATCTTGAGCAGCTCGATGAGAAACGACATGATGTAGCCTTGGCTAACGAGGCTCACAAGCAAAGAGTCAAGTGTCAGTATCATTGGTCCATTCATCCTCAGATTTTCTCCGAAGGTGACCTTGTCTTGGTCTATGACCAAGATAACGATCCCCTGGGGGAAGGCAAGTTCAAACCCATGTGGTTTGGACTGTTCATTGTGAAGGAGGTATTAAAGAAGGGTGTTTATCGTCTAGTTGATTTTGAAGGGAAAGCTTTAGCAGAGCCTAGAAATGGGCTCTACCTCAAGAAGTATTACTCGTAGGTGGGTTACCTTGGATGACTTCTTGTACATATGTATAGTTCTTATACATTTTTTTTTTTTTGTCTTTTTGGTATTATGGACATGTCATTTTGATGTCATCTTTTTCATTGTGGAAAATGTCAAGTGAATCGGACGTGTTCTTTGGATTTGCATACAATGTTAGCTGACACACTCAAAAGCTTGCTTCTGCATCTTGGGTGATCTTCACACCTCAAGGCCAATTGTTATCTTATGGAGGCATCTATTTAGGTGACGCCACAAACAATGTTGTTGAATACAATGCAGTAATAGAGTTTCTTCACGACGCCTTGTCGCATGGTATCTCGTACCTCTGGGTCTACTTAGATGCACAATTGGTTGTGTCCCAGTTAAATGGGGTTTACCGCATTTACGATCCTACTCTACATCGATGATTCCTTAGGGTACGCATCTTAGAACATTTTTTTGATTATATTACGTATATCCATGTTCCTAGGAGGTTGAATCAAATGAAAAATACTCTAGCTAATCAATTATTAGATTGGCATATTGCACACACATAAGAAAAAGCACACACATACACATGTAAATACATTTGTAAATAAATGTAACCCATNTATATATCAAAAGTACCAGAGTACATAGGTGGGCGCAAGCACTCTAAAAAATAATGATTTTGGTATATAATGTTGGTATTATGCCCTCAAAAATATACAAAGAGTTCCCCCAGCATGAAAATGGTCCACCGTAAGATAAGCACGAAGCTTGTTGGCCCTGCCATAGTGGACTACATCATTTTCCAAACGTTTAAATAGATGGACCCAGGTCTGTGGCACCCCAACAACATGAGGCTGCTTAGATGGAGGGAGATCCTCGATCTCGACCATAGGCACAGTGCGAGTGAGTGCAGATAGATTCCACTCCACTCGTCTCAAAACTCTCTCAGCCTCTCCGACTGGAGGTACCCCCGCTATTGTTGTTGGTCTGGAAGCCACTGTTGTTGCTACCTCTGGTCATGGATGGTGCCTACTATGCACAAAATCAGCCAAACTCATTGGTCCCACTGTTGTGAGTGGGAAATCCCCTTACAGACTAGAAAATAAGGTTATATTATGCATGCAGATATGACCAAAAGAAACCTACTTTCTACCTTCGTCCCCAGACCTAATCCCCATTTCTTTTCAGCAAATACATGGTTAGACCAACACACCTTGTTCCAGGTGTTCAATGTCAATCCTTCTTCACACTTGATCGCTTGTTAGCAGCTCTCCTCCCAAGGCTGACCTACATACAAAACAAGCAACAAACTACACATGCATTTTACCTAAAAACTAATGGGTTAGAGATTCAAACATATATTTAATAAACTTATGAAGAACTCATAAAGTGGGATGGGAAAAGCATTTCTTTATTACTTTTAATTAATCAACTTACAATGTCGATACCGGCCACTGCTTCGCAAACCTGATCCTGGGCTCCTCTTCAAATGTCCTCCAACTTCTTTTCTCTATATCTCTCCTTTCACAAGGATGGCTAAAGGGTTTGGACAATGGGAATGTACAATTGGGAAGAGTTTCTTTACTATTATTCTCCTTCTCCAAATGGGACCCCTAACCCTTCTTTTATAGGCTAGAAAGAGCTAGGTATTTGGTCGAACCCTTGGCCATGCATGGTTAGGAGTTTCAGTTAACTCACCCAAAGTTGTGTGTTCCGTTGGCAACTTTCCTTTTTTCGTGCTTTTGTAGGTACACGAAGGTTGTTTTATGTCAGCTAGTGTGTACACGCATGCAATAATGGAGTAGGGCGCATGGGCCTTTATAAAAGAGGTTTTTTAAAGATTTGTTCAACAGTGTTTTGGCAAAGAAAGGATCTGAGATGGTTTTTTTCCAGGTAAGCATGTCTGGTGAAAATTAGGGTTATAACAGATGCCCCCTAATGTGTGAGGTCAGAAGAGCATCTGGTGGCCAAAATACATTAACAATCTTCACTGATGTATCGAACGAGTGAGCCCATGGATCAAGAACCAGGAGGTGCCATTTGTAAAATAACAAATGTCTCACCGAGGTGGGCATACCCATGCTTGGGATAAAATAGAATCATGGCTACCAATAAAATACACTATAGATCCATGTAAAATAACTATATAAAGTGTAGCCATGAACAATACACAACAGAGCTACAAATCGAAATAAAAAATATATACATATAGAGTATCCATATTCTAGAAGCTGATACGGCCTGATGGCTGGAGATGAGGTTTTTAGAGCTCGAGCAACAACTTCAAAATATTCAAAACTTGGGTAGGAGTGTAATATGAGTGTACAACTACACTACCCAGAGGTCTTCGATGGCTCATCGATCATGGACTAGATAATCTTGATGATCAAACTGAAGGCTTCATTGATTTCAAACAAGGACTTGATTGGACATTCAAGATGGTCGGGTATGAGGGAAAGAGACAAACTGCAGAGGGTTCGACTCAGGATTGGTGACAAACTTCCCTTGGACAACAACACGAAAAATGATGAGACTCAGGCAGCATGGAATTAACATAAGTTTACAAGGCAAGAGGCAATGCAAACTCTCCATATGTTTGGAAGAATAACCAAACGGAGGAGGACACAACTCTATGTAGCGAGAAAAATCTTCCTAGGGTCATTTTAAATCCCAGGGTTTGATGAACAAACGGACAGATGTGCTTTATCCAAGGGCGACTCATTATTCTGCCAATAAAGAAAATACTTTTCCCTTCCTCTTTTTGGGGTATATTTGATTTTTTTGTTGTTTTCAATAATTTTGGAAAAAGAATAAAAGAATGTTATGTTACAATGGAGAATCGAGTGTCACAAACATACTAGTTCCAAGCGTACGGAACACAAAGATGCTCAGGGCAAAGAGACATATGCAAGAAAAGGACACTCAGGAAAAATCCTCCAGGGGCCAAAGGTGTCAAGACGCAGAGGCAAAATGCTACAGGGCTTGTGTATAAGGCATGCTTTAGATGGTTCAGTTGAGGGAAACATGGATCCAGAATTAGGCCAAAGACACGGGTATGCAAATGTGATTAACAAAACACACAATGGTAACGTCCTCCGATGTAAGTTTAACGTTCCTAGAGAAGGTAAGATCGACAGTTTTTCATATTTAGAGATTCTGAAAAAACGTAAAAGGAGACTCCACTGGGGTACCTTTTTCGAAGGTAGTCTAGTCGGTTCGAAAAAGGGGTAAACTAGCACCGACAAGATGTCTATTCAAAACCATTTTAATGAGTGTGATAAAGACAAGATCACTCGGCTATTTTTTCATTTTTAAGGAGTCTGAAAAAAGATTAACTATGGATTCCGTCAGGAATTTTCTTTTGGACCAGTTTAGCGAGTGTGAAAGAACAAGGTCACTCGACGATCTTTTCAATTTTAGGGAGTCTGAAAAGAGCTTAACTATGGACTCCGAGGGGGTTCCTTTTTCGTAAGTTTAGTCCCTCAGGCCCAAAAAAGGGGTAAAATTATACCTGAGGGTACTCTTCTAGAGAACTGAAGTTCCATAGAGTATACCTTTGTTCGTACAGTTGACCGTCCGGACCGAAAAAGGGGTAAACTACCACCGGACAAACGTGACTTCAAATTTCAGTTTAACGATTGTGAAAGGCCACAAGATCGCTCGACGATATTTTCATGTTTAGAGGGTCTGAAAAGGGCTTAAAAGAAGATCCGTAACGTTTTTTGGGAGTCCCGAGGGTGAGGTCAAGAGTGAAAAAGAATCATGCAAATGAGGCTCAAACTCATAATTAGGGAAAATGACAAGGACTCCCGAGCCTACAGTGATTAGAGACAGCATGGACACCATAATGCAACCAGGATCTACCTAGGGCATCCATGTTCCGGTAAGTTCTACCACCAACTCGTGACACTTCTAAAGCAACCATGATGGTTCCATGTTGCAACCTGATGGGATCGATCCTATGGAAAAGGAATAAAGACAACAAGATGCAAAAGTCAGAGAAAAAACCTAACCTATATGCTCAAGTTGATCATCTGATATTTTTCCATGAATCGTCAAAAGTGTCCCAAAACTCCAAAAAACTTCCCCGATACCCGATCATACCCTTCCCATGCAACTCCTAAATCACTCTAAATGATTTTTGGTTTAAAGAAAATGATAAGGGAGGCCAAAAATGTGACAACAAAGGGCCAAAAAGTCTATAAATAGAAGTTGGCAGCTCATTATCACTATTGTTGATTTGGAAATTGACTTTGGAGCCAAAAGACCCCCTTTGATAAAAGTGGTGATTCCGGGAGCTACAATGGACGAAACGACCTTCTGTTTGGACCAAGTAAGTACAAACTCCCCCATCTTCCAATTTAAATCTTTACTTTTTTGGGGGTTCCATGTTTTGGGTGGGCGTCGACCTTTAAAAGGTCGACCCTAGGTTCACACGGACTGTCTCTAGACAGGCCGTGTGTACATTCGAGCAGAGTAAATACTACATGCGTGTACCTGTGACTGTCATCATGATAGCCCGCGTGGACCTCCCTTAATGAAAAAAAAGAGTTATAAAGCAAGGGCTAACCCTCTTGAACTTTGGTGTTTTGCAGGATGTATGTTCACTAGAGAGAAAGGAAGCATGAATAAGTTAGTGAGTTGGTTGGGGAAGACCCCAATGTTGTGGCCACGTTGATACAATGTGGGTTACTAAATTTTTTCCTATGTCCTTTTATGAAGGCACAACCGAGGCTACTGAATGCCTTGGTTGACTATTGGCATCCTGATGCAGAGGATTTTATGTTAGATGGGCAGTCACTAGTGCCCACCACCGAGAATATATACTTTTTGACTGACCTCTCAAAGAGAGGGGAACCAGTCAACTTTCGGACATTTCCTTCGAGGTCGCATAACATAGCGGAATTGATATCCCTTTACTATGAGGTTGGGACAGACCGATCAAGCTCACAGGTGCCCATAAGAAAGATCACTGACTTATCATTGCAAGCGATTGTATTGCTCATTGGGCGTATTACTGGTTCTGCAGCCTTGCATCAGGCTTCTTGTGCACAGATGAACTGTGTTGTCCAGTGCTTTAATGCACAAATTTTTGACTGGAGTACTACATTGCTTGAGTGTATGAAGAGGTAGTTGACACATTGTTGATTATGGACACAGAGGAACTTTGGGTTCGGGACCGTTCTATGCTCATTCTTCTTTGAGATAGTTCTAAGCTTTAGTCCTCGAGTAGTGGTACGAGGACATCAAGCCTCTCTTCCTTGTATGTGTATATGGGCAGTATTTTTGCCACGATAGGGTGGTGGAAGGACTAATGAGTCCTTCAATAATGACTTCTTTGCGTGGCTATCGTGGCAAATCCCAGTTATCGAGGATTACTCGTATGCAGGGATTGATTTTTTTAGGGATCCAGAGATACTCGTACCTCCTGGTGAGGTGCGAGGAGAGATGGGTAAGTCTCCATATTTGTAGTTATTTTTATTTTTTGTTAAACATATGTAATTTTTATGTTTTTTTTGTTACATATATCATTTTTTGTTATACCAGAGTATTTTATGGATATGTGTTTGTTGTGTGCAGATGTGGGACCAGTGAAACCCACCGACTATGCGAGGAACAGACGTCGTCCTCGGCCAAGGACCACACTTGCCGCCATAGGGGGACCAGCAGTAGCAGGAGATCTTCTAGCCAGGGAGGCTGAGAGGGTATCAAGATGAGTCGAGCAGAACTTTACTGCACTCACTTGCACGATCCCTATGGCAGATATTGAGGACCTACCACCATCTATGCAGCCTCATGTAGTGGGGGCACCACGAACATGGGTCCAGTTGTTTCAGCGTTTAGCCAATGTTGTGGATCAGTATAACAGGGCCCATAGGCCCTGACCTTAGTTAGACATTTCACGTGCCACGAGCACTACTTGTATATATTTTTTGAGGGCATAAGCCCCATGACTCGTTATTGGTCATATTTTTGAGGCGCTTGTGTCCATCTGTGTACTCTGGTTACTTTATGATATTATATATGGATTTTTATGTCTTTTGTGTCTTATGGATCATGTGTGCAAAAAAAATGCATTTACATGTTTATGTGAATGTTCTTTCATATGTGTGCAAAATGCCAATCTAATATTTGATTATCTAGAGTATCTGTAACTTGGTTTAATCTCCTAGGAACATGAAAATATGTAATATAATCGAAGTTTCTTTCTAAGAGATGTACCCTAAGGAATCATTGGTGTAAAGTCAGATCATGCACCCGGTAGACTCTATTTAACTAAGACACAACTAGTTGAGCGTTGAGATAGACCCAGAGATGAGAGATGCAAAATGACAAGGCCTCACAAAGAAACTCAATAACTGCACTATACTCGGCAACATTATTTGTGGTGTCACCTAATCATATACCTCCGGAAGATAACAACTGGCCTCAAGGTATAAATATTACTCAAGTTGCGGAGGCAAGCCTCTGAGTGTGTCGGCTAGCACCGTTTGCGTACCCAATGAACATATTGGACTCACTTGACATCTACCACAGTGATGAAAGATAACATCAATGACACATCCATAACACTAAAAGAAACTAGAAAGTAATAGTGCAAAGACTATACATAGGTGACTTGCCTATGAGTAATACTTCTTGAGGTAGATCCCATTTCTAGGCTCCGCCAAAGAATTCCCTTCAAATTCAACCATATGATAAGCGCCCTTTTTTAAAAACTCTTTTATGATGAAAGGTTCGAACCACATGGGTTTAAATTTTCCTTCCCCCAGGGGGTCCTTATCTTGGTCATAGACCAGGACAAGGTCGTCTTCAGAGAAAATCCAAGGATGAATGGACCTATCATACTGACACTTGACCTTATGTTTGTGAGCCTCGTTGTTCAGGGTTGCATCATGATGTTGTTCATTGAGATGCTAAAGGTATACTAACTGTTCTTCAATTGGAGAAGTGTCTGGCAATAATTGTACTGCCAACTTTAGGGATGGGATCTTACATTCGATAGGCAAGACTTCTTCCAGCCCATATATGAGTTGAAAAGG
Source organism: Picea sitchensis (assembly GCA_010110895.2). Taxonomy (NCBI): domain Eukaryota; kingdom Viridiplantae; phylum Streptophyta; class Pinopsida; order Pinales; family Pinaceae; genus Picea; species Picea sitchensis. Next base: position 43,194 of record SNQJ01S0152540.1, on the reverse strand, counting down.
TGAGAAACTAGTTGCAGTCTTAACAAACGTTTGGTAGGCCCATAATGATGAGTATAACATCAAATGCCAATTTGACTTGGCTGAGTTGATTGTTCGTTGTAGGATGGTCTTAAGAGATTTGTTTACAACTTCCACTTGACCATTTGCTTGGGGGTAGTAGGGTGATGAATGTTCTTGCTATAACCAAAGATTTGATGTTAACTCAGTCATCATCTAGTTCTGAAAGTGACTACCATGGTCAATGAAAATATCCCTCGGGACTCTGAACCTCACTATTATCTGATTGAATAAAAGGAGAGCTATAGTCTCTCCATCATATTTAAACATTGGCATAGCTTCAACCCACTTTGTAAAGTAGTCTACAACTACGATGATATAGCGGTGCCCCCTTGTTGAAGGAGGGTTGCATGTAGTGTAATCAATCCCCCACNGCCCCCTTGTTGAAGGAGGGTTGCATGTAGTGTAATCAATCCCCCACTTGGTGAAGGGACCAACTGTGATAACATGAAACATGGGAGAGGGATGTGCCCTCATCTTCTGAGAGAAGATTTGGCACCGGTGGCACTTATAGACTGACTCGATACAATCTTTGATTAGTTTCGACCATAAGTAACCAGCGCGTAGAATCTTTTGGGTTGTCGCCAACCCAGATAAATGACCACCACATGCTCCGGTATGGCAATCGTTAAGTATGATAATTGCTTCTTCATGAGTGAGACATCGATGTAGGATGCAGTCTACACCTCTCCGATACAATGTATCATCGAGTATGAGATAATTCTTAGCCTAATGGCATATACGTCGATGCTCATCATGAGAAGCAGAGGTGGGGCACTTCAAATTCTGGAGATAGATAAGTATATCTCTGTACTAGGGATCCAAAGATGTGATCAAAAACATATCTCCCCTGATAGATGATTTTTCAGGCACGACGTCACCTGACTCAACCGGAAGTTCCAAAATAAGTTCTGCAAAGACCAGTGACTTTTTGGATTTCTCTGAAATGAAATCCAAGTCAAACTCCTGGAGGATGACTATCCATCTACTGATCTTTCCACCTATTACCCATCGTGTCAACATCTGCTGGAATGGATTCATGACAACAATGACGATGGTCTTACTAAATAGAAGATAATGACAGAACCGTTGAACAACATGAACTGCTACCAACGCAAGTTTTTCAATATGAGAATAATTGAGTTCTGGTCCTATGAGGCCTCAACTCAGGTAATAGATCATGTATTCTGAGAACAAGTCATCTTCCTAAACTAAAACCATGCCAATTGTTGACTCTATTGCAGCCAGATATAATAAGAAATCATTGTTATAGTTAGGTGGCCAGAGCAGAGGGGAAGTTGTGAGGGCATGTTTTAATGCATCAAAAGAGCGTTAAGCGGCATCGTTCTAGTAAAAGGTAACATCTTTCTTTAGTAAGTGCATAAAGCCCTTGGTGATCTCAGCATAGTTGGCAATGAAGCGTCTTAAAAAGTTCACCTTGCCTTGTAGACTCTGAAGTTGAAGGATTGTGCATGGGGGAGGCAGCTGAATTATTGCCTCCACCTTGAGAGGATCGACCATGATCCTTGTTGTTGATATGATGAAACCTAACAAACATCCTGACGTGACACAAAATCTGCACTTTTTTGGATTCAAGGGAATCCGAAAGTAGTGACAACGTTTGAAGATAAGTCAGAGGTGTTTGGGATGATCTGTTCTCTTGCGAGATCGAGATGTTAAATAATATAAATAAGCCTCGACTATATGCTTGATTTCATGGAAAAAAAAAGACCTGGCCCGCTGAAAGGTTGCTCCAACATTTTTAGGACCAAAAGGCATCTTACGATATGCGAATGTACCCCAAGGACAAATGAATGTCATTTTGTATTGGTCTTCAGGTTTGATTTGTATTTGATTATATCCCAAAAAACCATCCATGAAAGAAAAGGCCTCGCAACTAGCACATTCATCAATGATATGGTCGATGAACGGTGTGGGAAAGTTATCTTTGGGACAGGCCTTGTTCAAATCACTAAAATCGGTACATACATGAATCGTGCCTTGTTTTTTGTTGACCGACACAGGATTTGACACCCATTGGGTCAAATGGATAGGATATATAAACCCGACTTTTAGCAATTTCTCAACCTCAACCTTAATGGCTGCTGCTTTCCTAAGATTAGCTGGATGAAGATTCTGCCGAACAGGCTTGGCATCAAGATAAGTTGTGATTTCATGTTCGACTATTTTTGGATCGATGCCTAGAATTTCCTCATAAGACTAGGAAAAAACGTCGTGGAATTGTTTAAAAAGATCTGTATAGAGTTGAATCTCTTTGGGGGAGTAGTCAGCTCTGACGAAAAAATTATCCACAACGCCAGGGTTTCGGGAGATATTGATCGGTATGGTTTTAGTGATTGTTACCATATTACCCTCAGCATAAACTTTGTGTGTATCTAAGGGATTAATAGGACAAGATCGATCTCCTTTCATAGTCACAGTGAATTCTCCTGCTTCAATTCGGCTTAACTCTAGGAGAAAGTATGATCTATGATGAAGATCTACCCAGGGTTTGTCTAGACTAGTCATTGATTCGATTACTGCTTCGTCAGAGGGTAAGACTAAGTCTAACGAATCAATATCAGCGAGAGAACCCTGAGCCCAAATAGGCTTTAGAAGTGGATCTAACTCTTGTGCAGGAGTTGGATCAGTGTGGGCTAAAGCTTGTTGGACTAAAGAGTACGCTACTTCAGCTGTGGACAAGGGAATGGACATGCCCGGGTGCCCTGTCCCATCTATCGTGGCCGATGGGGAAGGAAGTATCCATGGATCGTTGAAGTAATTCATGCAGAACGACGAAACTTGAAAAATCTCAACCTTATGGTGATTGGATATAAACTTGACATCGCCTTGAGGGGGCAGGTAATCGAAGGTACCCATCAAAGATGGGCACAAACCAACTCCTATGTTGACCACGCCCGGTTGAGGATTATCTATCATCAGAACCGTGGATGCCCCCAATAAAGGGTCAGGTCTGGAGAAAGACAATTGATCGATGGTCACAATCCGGCCCTCGTGTGGGAACATCAAGACCCAGAAAACTGTAGCAACCATAGCTTGCATTGCATAAGTCCAACTCCTCCCTAACAAGAGGTTATAGTCGAGGGGCACGTCGACTACTTCTACCTTGACACACATAGTCTTCCCTCCTAACTACATGGGGAAAGAGGGAATGATACCATGTGGTTGGAATGAATGACTGTCGAAAGCAATGAGGAGAGTAGGTGATGGAGACAAAATGGGTTGGCCAATGGCCTTCCAACATGCCAATGACATAACGCATGTCGAGGCACCCTCATCAACCACCGTGCGAAATATATTCTGAGTAAAACTTTTCGTGGGATAAGCCACTACTATCTGAAATGATACATGGTAAGGCAGACGAGGTTTTAAGTCAGTTGTATCCAGCATTATTGTACCCAGATTACAAGTCTGAGTAGATCCTAAAGCGGTTAGCAAGGCTTTCCTCTGGGAAGGGAAGCTTTGGAGGACCTCCAAAGAGGACATCGCACATGGGGTTTGTGATAAATCCTCCACCACAAAATAGTTATGGGTGGCCCTTGCATTTGGGTTGTGAGAAGATTTTTTGAATGCACGTTTGGGGATGCATGTCATTGTTTCACCCAAAGTCTTCTCAATCTGTAGAGGAAGAGATGGGAGTTCGGCTTCTTTAACCTTCTCAGAAGTACTTGGTTTACTATAGTCATGCGCTCTAGTTGATATGAAAGCATCGCTCTTCACCATATATACATTTGTAGATGCGGGGTTGTTCGAAGACGGAGGGGGTCCTTAGCTTCCCCCTTCCGTGCTTGCAGAGGCTTGGGTTAGATTTTTCCCATGTTGAAAAGGATTGGTTAACATAGCAGGCTGTTGTTGCATCACAAACTTTTGAGCTTCGGCAAGCCGAGGACATTGGTGGGTTGGGTGGTCTTCTGTGTAGAGGTTGCATGGATACCTCACCTTCCGTTTCTCAGTGTTTCCCCCACCATCATTATCAGTGGGTTTATTATCCCCCTTACCCTTATTTCATTGTTTTTTCTTTCCTTCAGGCTGCTGGGTGGCCTTTGTATTAGTCGATTGCACTGTGTGTACATCCAATGTTTTGGTAGGGGGAGTAACCAAAGAGGTGGTTTGTCTGGCCACTATGTGTTGTATAGAAAACTATTGCAACTACTTCGTCAATTGCTCAGCAAGCTTTGTTTGTGCTGAACCAACAATACCATCGGCATGTGGTCTAGCTCTCTGTCTAGTTTTATCAAGTATTGAGCATGGTGCATCTGGAAAGATCTTGTATAATAAACCGGATTGAGAATAGATTAGCTCAAGTTGTTGAGCTCTCATGATGGAGTCTTCTTGGAAAATACTCCTGACATCGTGACATATTTCGATAAATGTGGGACCAAAGACTTAAGGAACCACTCGAGCAAGAATGTTGGTGGGACTGGTACCTTAACTAAACTCTTTTAGTGTCTCCATTCTCGGATGTGATCAGAGATATGGTCCGCTTTTGTCTATGAAAAATTGGCCAGCAATTTTGTGCCAGTGTTGTATCTCACAGGTAACTGGAAATGGTTTAGGAAAGCCATCGCCAATTCGCCGAAGGAAGAGTATCTTGAGAGATCGAGCTCAATGTACCATTTTGTGGCACTCCCAATGAGAGTACGTTGAAACAATCGCAACTGTACGGATTCATATTTCAACGAGTTAGATGAGCACCAAAGATGGAAGGTAGTCACATGATCTCCTGGATCTTCATTAGGCTTGGCTTCGAACTTTGGGATGTCTGAAGGCAAATTTGTCAGCATAGGAGGCCAACGTAGATCATGACAGATAGGGTCATTCAACAACCTTGTCAAGTCTGGCAAATGCAAGGTTTCCAGGAAGGGTAGTTTGGGTTGTTGGTGATAACCGGGGAAAAATGGGCCTGGGGTTTGACTGGCACTAGGTTGCCAGGAAAAGTTCGGCTGCTAGCCTGGGTTTTGGTAGAAATCATGACCATGGATAGTGTATGGATTTTGTGTGTGAGGAGACATCATTGGTTGATTTCCAAAATAGGACATAGATGGTTGGGCATGCATTACATTCGAAGGACTTTAGGAAGGGTTCCCCCATGTCAGTCCCATGGGGATAGGCATAGTACTTTGTCCGGGGTTCCATTGATTGTGGAAAGAATTACCCCAAATAGACATTTCGGATGAGGGAACGGATCCCTCCCAAGAATTCCATGGCCCTGATGTGGAAGAAGTTCCTGGGTGTGCCTCCTGTGCAGGAATAGTACCCTGCATATGAATAGATTGTTTGTGACTGGGGTTGCCCCCAGTCGGGAAAGTAGTTGATGAGAAGGCGTTGTTACCAAATGCATCGAACAAATAAAATGGTGTTGAACCTACAGGCATATTATGCGAAGGTGGTTCCTGACTCCCTGCTCCAAATAAACTATGGTGTGCAGGCGGCCCGACAGATGGCTGGTGTGTGCCACTGAGCGAAGGGGACGAAGGAGGTATATGAACTCCTACATAAGGGAAATAATTAAATGGAATGGAAGTGCCCCCCATGTGACCTTGCAGAGGAGCGTTAGATATCCCTGCTCCCAGACCTGAAGTCTGTGAAGTGGAGTAGGAAAGTACAAGACTTGTACCTGAACTAGGCATCCCATATGAGAATGGAGGGCCTGTCGCACTTGGTGTGAAAGGGTTTGTGGCCACCGCCAAAGATGAGATCGGACCACTGTGTGAGGTAGAGGTGGTCAAGACCATGGTGGCTCGAACAGGTGATGGTGAGTTGGGAGGTGGAACCTCTCCTATGGTGACAACCGTAGTGGGAATTGAAGAATTCCCAGAAGGAGTAACAATATTTGTTTCCATTGCTGCGTGCGACACTATCTGGCACTCGTAAGGATGAATCAATACGATTATGGGTGCTGAAAGATCAGTGGTGGAGGTTTCAACTAGACCAAAAGATTTCACTCCAAGGTCTAAAATGGTTGATTCCTCCGGATGTTGGTCAGGCACAATTTCTTGTGACCCAGTCGCTTCAAAAGACCCTTGTTAGTCTAGCTTTCACCTTAGTGGTGGCAGGGGTGGCTCCAGTGTAACCGGCGACAGGCCAAGAAGCCTTCATGACCAACGGAGCTCATGATCCTCCACTGTGTGAGAATATCAAAGACACTCTAGGGCGTTCTATTCGTTCAAAAACAACACACACTAAAAAAGTCCCTATAAGACAAGACATGCAAACACTAAATTAATTGGAAGAACAGTTACAACAACCAACATTAGAGAAACTTACCGATGCAAGTGCAACTTGAAAACGGAAGCACCCTCCAGGTATACTCTTCAAAGCGTGGCCTGATGTCTGTCCTAGGTACCATGGTATACCCCCGCAATCACCTATGTATGTCCCTAAAAAAGATAGGCAACTAGGTTGCCAGCGCGCGAATAGTCACCAGGCAGGTACAGTTGAAATTCGGGTAGACCACAATGAGCAGGGTATCAAGATTGAAACCTGTCAAGGGTATCGAGAGAAAGTGGTATGGAAGACAATTGAGGACCTTGAATGGACTCGAGACCCATGAAGCTCCGTGGCAAATTCAATCGACGTAATCCCAAGACAAGCCCTCTATATGTGTTCTCCACTACGATTGGTCCAGCTTTGGAGGGGTTATCTCCACTACCTTTCCGCACGCGACCTCGTGTTTATCCCCTGTGTTAGAGGGGGGTCCTAGATAACTTTCATGATACTGGACTTTGACACTACCTAACTCAGACTCCAATGTTTGATTTTAATGGCCTTGAAGAGTTTCCTCTCCAACCTAATTCAAGGCCCTAATCCTGAACTAGTTGGTTGACCCTACAAACATAAAAGTCTAATGATTTTTAGATTTAGCGTTAATTTTAAGGCTTGTATTATGTCAAAGGTTATGAAAGTGAAACTAGTGATGTTTGGAAGACGAAAGTAATAATGAAAAGAAAGCTGGAAACAAAACCTTCACTTAATTCAAATTTTAAAAACTTTTCAAATTTAATTTTTTTTTCTAAGATCTTTGAACGACAAACTCAAAATAGAATTTCACTCGACTACGAGCTACTTATGATCTAAGTAAACTGTAAATAAATTATGAAAGAAACGACTTTTTCCCTGGTTACTTAATGCAAAACAACACTTTTCAACCAACCAAGAAATAAAGGATTTTTGTTTTTTATCTGAATGCGTATAAAGAAAAAAGCAAAAATATCAACAAATCAAAACCAAAAAAAAACTTATGGCCTAAACGCAGATCGCAAAGAATCACTTCAAAAAATCACAAACTAGCAACTTAACAAAGGACTCTCAAACTTGTCTAAAAACCTTACAAAAGAAAATTTTCATGAAAACTTCTAAATGAAAAAGAAAGCTATGACTGAGATCAAACCTAAGCTACTGACTGCTATGACAAAGATTCAAGATCCTGAGAGGTATAACTCTTGTCAAAGGAAAGGACGAATGCCTCTCCTTCAACAAAAATTATCCTTCACAAGCACACTATTGAAAGCTCAACAACAAGCGTGTGCATGCAAGCTGTGTAGAGTTAGAGGGCCTGTACAAGCGTGTTGGCCTTATACAAGATGCGTGTATCTCTAAAACTATGAAACAAATAAAAAAAGGCAATCCAAACTAGGCAGAGACCACTGATAATAAGAACCAGGATCTCTTGAAGGCTTAGACACTCTGAAGTGAAACCTAAGCTAAAAACTGCAAACAACCAAGACTAGAAAGAGTTACAGAAAACCCCTAAGAATGACAAATTATGACAGGGAAGAGGATGACTACCTCAAAAAATTTCTAGAATCTTACACGCTATTGTTACTTCTTCAGCTAGCATGTACACGCGAGCTGTAAGAATGTTGGGTGAAGGTACACGTGTGCATACCTTATACAAACCACGTGTACCTCTATGGGTCTCGGAAAAAAAACAAAAAACAGTCAAGAAAAGAAACAGAGATAGATGGTATGGAAGACCAGAATCTCTATTAGCTCAGACTTTGCAGAAACTTCAAAAAACAGGAAAGAAAACTAGTCTTTTTTAAAAATACCCCCAAAAAAAAAAAAAAAATCCCAGGAACCCTAGAGACTTCCCCAGTACGGTCACCAATTCTGTTGTGAGTGGGAAATCCCCTTACAGACTAGCAAATAGAGTTATATTATGCATGCAGATATGACCAAAAGAAACCTACTTTCTACCTTCGTCCCCAGTCCTAATCCCCATTTCTTTTCAGCAAATACATGGTTATACTAACACACCTTGTTCCAGAAGTTCGATGTCAATCCTTCTTCACGCTTGATCACTTGTTAGCATCTCTCCTCCCAAGGCTGACCTTCATACAAAATAAGCAACAAACTACACATGCATTTTACCTACAAACTAATGGGTTAGAGATTCAAACATATATTTAATAAACTTATGAAGAACTCATAAAGTGGGACGGGAAAAGCATTTCTTTATTACTTTTAATGAATCAACTTACAATGTCGAGACCGGCCACTGCGCCACGAACCTGATCCTGGGCTCCTCTTCAAATGTCCTCCAACTTCTTTTCTCTGTATCTCTCCTTGCACAAGGATGGCTAAAGGGTTGGGACAATGGGAATGTGCAATTGGGCAGAGTTTCTTTACTATTATTCTCCTTCTCCAAATGGGACCCCTACCCCTTCTTTTATAGGCTATAAGGAGCTAGGTACTTGGTTGAACCCTCGGCCATGAATGGACAAGAGTTTTAGTTAACTCACCCAAAGCTGTGTGTTCCATCGGCAACTTTTCTTTTTTCGTGCTTTTGTAGGTACACATGGGTTGTTTTATGTCATCTAGTGTGTACATGCGTGCAGTAATGGAGTAGCGCACGTGGGCCTTTATAAAAGAGGTTTTTTAAAGATTTTTTCAACAGTGTTTTGGCAAAGAAGGGATCTGAGATGGCCAACTGTTAGGTAAGCATGTTTGGTGAAAATTAGGGTTATAACACCCACATATGTACCTAACAGATACATAGTTGTCAGGTGCTCTGGTACACATAAAAAATGATATTTATAAAAAATAAATCAAAAATTAAAAAACTTCTAAAAAGAAAAACGTACCTTATTTTCCTCATTCCACTCTGGGAGGTACTGGCATGTCAGGATCTCTAGAGAAGTTGATAGTGGCATAGGGGTAGTCCTCTATAGCTAGAATCTGTCGAGACCACCAGTCGAAAAATGTATCATCGAAGGCCTCGATGATCCTCCCTCCCCCCTATCGTGGCAACAACACTGCCCATCTGCACACTACTGGGAAGGAGGCCATGTGCCCCCATATTGTCTCTTGGGGACTAAGACTGGGTACCCTCTCGAAGAAGAAAGAGAAAAGAACACTCTTGAACCCAAATTTCTTGTTGTTCCTCCCATTACACTCTTTGAGCTATCTCTTCATGCACTCTAGCATGGTTTTACTCCAATCGAACTATACTGCGCAATGCATATGTGCCCGGGAAGCTTGATGTAAAGTCGTGGATCCATTGATCCTCCCAATAAGTAAAACTATCACTTTCAGTGATAGGTTGGTAATTTTGTGGATCGGTACCTGGGAACCCACTTTATCTATTCCGACCTCACAATGTTGTTCGATCAACTCGGAAATGTTGTGAGGCCTTGAGGGAAAAGCATGAAGGTTGACTGGTTCCCCTCTCCTTGAGAAGCCAGTCAAAAATAAATATCTTCAGTTGTTGGATTCAATGACTACCCCTCGAGCATAAAATCCTCTACATCTAGGTGCCAGTAATCCACCAAGGCATTCAACAACCTGGGTTGTGCCCGCATGAGTGGACACCGAAAGAATTTTCAAAACCCACATTGTTTTAATGCAACGACAACATCAGGTTCTTCCTCAACCATTGTATCAATGCCTCATGCTCTCTCTCTCTCTCTCCAGTGTACATACATTCTGCAAAAAGACAAGTTCAAAGGAGAGTCAAATGATGCATTTTAAAAAATTTCATATGTTTGAGGATGTACACGGGCTATATTGGGGACAGTCATGTATGTACGCGAGAACAATTTTCTCTGCCCGCATGCATATACGAGCTGTGCTTGGACATCCTATGTACACGCAGGGCCTGTTAGAAAAACAGGACCGTGGAGAAATAAAATAAAACAAATGCAGAAACAAAACACAGAAGACACACAATACAAGAGAGACACAAATTTACGTGGTTCACCCAGTCTGGGCTATGTCCACTAGAGAAATTGCCAAGTCCTTCCTTTATTATTATCCAGCAAATGAANGAGGGTTGCCTTCTAGGGCAAAAAACCCTAACATAATCCTTATTGTTAGATCTATGACCTTATAATGAACGGTCCAGATTTACAATGAAATTACAATATACTTTTACAAGGCAATTTTTGCTTCAGGGGCTTCACCCCCGAACCCTCGCTGGGGGCCCTCTTGCCCCCAGACCCCCCAGACCCTGCAGAGGCGGTACCCCCCCTCTGCACTCCCCCGCTTGGAAGAGTGTACATACTTCTAGGGTGTAAAT
>SNQJ01S0152540.1:13501-32587 GCA_010110895.2 Picea sitchensis | reverse complement strand
CCCTAAACTTTCCATCTTCCGACATTGCTCCCACTCGAACAAGGAACCCTCTTTTCCTGCGAGTTACCTTACGCTCTGATACCAGTTGTTAGAAAAATAGGACCGCGGAGCAATAAAATAAAACAAATGCAGAAAAAAACATAGAAGACACACAATACAAGAGAGACATAGATTTACGTGGTTCACCCAGTGTGGGCTACGTACACCAGAGAAATTGCCAGGTCCTTCCTTTATTATTATCCATCAAATGAAGGGATACAACCTACAGCAAAACCCATTGTAACTTCCTCTTCTTTCTCTCACAGTCTCCTCTCTCAGAATACAATATTCACCATCCACCATAGCCACGATACATTTCCCTCATAAAAGAGGGTTTCCTTCTAGGGAAAAAAACCCTAACATAATCTCTACCATTAGATCTGTGACCTTATAATGAATGGTCCATATTTACAATGAAATTACAATATACTTTTACATGGAAATTTTTTCTTCGAGGGCTTCACCCCCGAACCCTCATCGGGGAACGCTACCCCCGAACCCCCGTTGGGGGCCCGCTTGCCCCCAGACCTCCCAGTCGGGGGGATAACCCCCCTAGACCCCGCAGAGGAGGTACCCCCCCTCTGTACTCCCCCGCGTGGAAGAGTGTACATACTTTTGGGGTGTAAAAACTTCATGGGGTATAAACATGGCTAAAAACAAGGACCTCTGAATCAGGAAGATAATCAGGCTCCACAACCAACAGGGCCAACCTTTTTAAAGGTGTGCGCCCCTCAAAAAATGAAAAGAAGTGAAAAAAGGAAGATTTGAAATGCAGGAGGGACTATTTTGTACTTACTTGGTCCAAGCGGAAGTTTTTTTCATCCACTGAAGCTCTCAGAATCAACTTATTTAACAAATGGGTGTTTTTGGATATTTGGTCAATTCTCAATTTGCAGTGGTGATAATGAGTTGCCAACTTCTATTTATAGACTTTTTAGCCCTTTTTGTCATTTTTTGACCTCGATTGTCATTTTTTCTGGCTTGAAAATCATGTGACATGGTTCTTGAGTTTCTCATTGGATGTTACGATATACTTTACTTTTGGTTCCATGAATGTTTTGGGAGTTGGGACACTTTTAAGGTCCTTTGGTGAATTTTTTTTTTCCAACTTTGTGCATTTAAGTTAGGATTCCACCTCCACTTGTTGCGCCTCGTTGTATTTTTCTCTTTACCATAGGATCAACCCCACCGAATTGCAACATGAAACCGTCATTGCTTCTCTAGAAGTGTCGTAATTTAGTGGTAGAGCATACCCACACATGGATTCCCTAGGTAGATCCATTTTGGTGTCCATGCCATTACTAATGACTATAGGCTCGAGAGTCCTTTTAGTCTTGTCTTGATTATGAGTTTGAGCCTTCACATGTCTGATATATTATCACTCTTGGACTCATCCTCGGGACTCCCAAAAAACAAACAAGTCTTCTTTTAAGCCCTTTTCAAACCCTCTAAACATGAAAATATTGTCGAGCGATCTTGTTGACCTTCACGCTCGCCAAACTAAAATTTGAAGGAACGTCTGTCCAATGGTAGTTTACCCCTTTTCTGGTCCGGATGGTCAATTGTATGAAAAAAGTTATACTCTAGGAACTTCAGTTTGCTAGAAGAGTATTCTCAGGTATAAGTTTAACCCTTTTTTGGGCCTAAGGGACTAAATTTACGAAAAAGGAACCCCCACAGAGTCCATAGTTAAGATCTTTTCAGACTCCCTAAAAGTGAAAGGATTGTCGAGTGATATTGTTTCTTCACACTCATTAAACCGGTCCAGAAGAACATCCATTACGAAGTCCATAGTTAATCTCTTTTCAGACTCCTTAAAATTGAAAAGATCATCGAGTGACCTTGTTCTTTCACACTCGTTAATTGGTTCAGAAAAAATCTACTTGCATAAGTTTACCCCTTTTCCGCCCTATAGATTAAGGAGGAAAATGGTACACCTCGGGAGATTCGTCTTGTCGGGAGAGTTCTCTTCAGTAAATTTCACCTTTTTCGGGCTAAGGAGACTAAATCTAGAAAAAGACAGTGAGTCCATAGTTAAGCTCTTTTCAGACTCCTTAAAATTGAAAATATTGTCGAGTGATATTGTCTTTATCACACTCATTAAAATGGTTTTGAATAGACGTCTTTTCGGTGCTAATTTATTTGGTTTTTGAACCGACTAGACTATCTTTGAAAAAGGTACCCTAATGGAGTCTTCTTTTGCGCTTTTTCAGACTCTCTAAAAATGAAAAACCTCTGAGCTTACCTTCTCTGAGATCATTTAAAATTACATTGAAGGACGTTATCATTGTGTCTTGTTAATCGCATTTGAATTCCTACGTTTTTGGCCTAATGCCAGATCCATGTGGCTCTCAATTGAACCTTTGAAGCACGCCTTATACAAGAGCCTTGTAGCACTTTGCCTCTGCATCTTGACACCTTGACCCATGGAGGAATTTTCCCGAGTGTCCTTTTAATGCACATGTTTCCTTTCTCTGAGCATCAGTGTGTTCCTTGTGCTTGGAACTAGTATGTTTGCGACACTCGTTCCTCCTTTGTAAAGTAGCATTCTTTTATTCTTTTTCAAGCTTTCAAAATATTGAAAAAGACAAAAAAATCAAATATACCCCAAAAAGAGGATGGGAAAAGTATTTTTCTTTTAATGGCAGCACAATGAGTCACCCTTGGACAAAGCACATCCTTTCGTTTGTTCGTCAAGCTCTAGGATTTAATATGACCTTAGGAATTTTTTCTCATAACATAGAGTTGTGTCCTCCTCCGTTTGGTTATTCTTCCAAACATATGGAGAGTTTGCATTGCCTCTTGCATCGTGAACTTATGTCAATGTCATGTTGTCTGAGTCTCATCATTCATCGTGCTATTGTCCAAGGGAAGTTTTACCCAAATTGAGTTGGCCCTTCTGCAGTTTGTCTCTTGTCCTCATGCCCGGCCATCCTGAAATTCCAATCAAAGTCTTTGTTCGAAATCAATGAAGTATTTGCCTGATCACTGAGATTCTCTTGTATGTTCCTCGACAAGCCATCGAAGACCTATGGGTAGTGAATATGTACACTCACATTACACTCCTACCCTAGTTTTGAAGATCTTGAAGTTGTTTCTCGAGCTCTGAAGGCCTCATCTCCAGCCATGAGGCGTCACTAGCATCTTGAAGATGGATACTATTCACGTATATATTTCGATTTTAAGATGTAGATCCACTGTGTATTGTTTGGAGCTACACTTTGTATAGCTATATGGCATGGATCTGCAGTGTGTTTGATTGGCAGCCATGATTTATTTCATCTTGAGCATGGGTATGCCCGCCTCGGTGAGACAATTTTTATTTTGCAGATGGCACTTCCCAAACTTTGGTCTCGGGCTCACTCGCTTCATACATTGGTAAATATTTGTAATGTATTTTGGCCATCAGATGCTCTTCTAACCTCATACATTAGGGGGCATCTGTTATAACCCTAATTTTCACCAGACATGCATACCTAGCAGCAGGCCATCTTACTTACTATTTTTTCCAAGCCAATATTGAATAACTCTTCGTAAAAACCAAATTTTTGAAGATGTATGTGCCCTGCACCACTACTGCCCACGTATGTACTCTATCTTCATCACTAATTCCAGTGTACATATGCTAGTTTCACCATTACAGCTCGCATATACCCACAAAAGTTGCAAAAAATAAAAAATTGCAAGGGAATATGGGTTTTTGGGTAGTTTCCTAACCAATTAACCGCCCATAGCCCGTCACCCAACCGAATAACTATATTTTTGGCATATAAAATAAGGTGTTGGGATCCCATTTCAAGAAGAAACATAGCTACAGTGAAACTCTGACCATTTCATAATCCCCCCTTGCCCCAAGAGTTTGCAACCACATTGTGAGTTTTGAGCCAGAATTCCCAATTCTTGGCCTTTTTCCTCATCCATAAGCCTATGCCCATTCTCTAGAGAGAAGTGTGAGCAAATAAGGATACGTGGAAGAATTTGGAGCTTGGTGAAGAGGATCCCAAGACTGTTTTTGAGGAGCAGTCGTCGATCTCATTTTGTAAGTGACTTTATGAGATTAATATAAAGAAGTACTTTTGTCGTCCCTCCATATGATGTGTTTAATATGTATGATTGATTTACATTTAGTTATGACATCTAACCCACTAATTTATATATAGAATGCATGTTTGTAGTTTCTTGTTTGTCTTTTGGTGAATGTAGGTAATCCTTGGGAGGATATTTGCAGTCAAGAAGTGACCGAACGCATTGGGATCGGCATCGGACGTGAAGTTTAAGGTAAGACTACCAGATCCCTATACTTTGTACACTATATATGAATGTGGGGTATTGTAGGGATAGTTGTTAAAAGTAGGAGACTTTAGATGGTTAGCTTTACCTTCACTTTAGAACGCTAGCGTAGTTCGTAGGGGGGTTTTCCCACTATAGCAACAAATCTCGCAATACTCAACTGATGATGCTGCTTGATTACCTAGAAACGCATGATATGGGGTTGGGGTATGGAATGGTAAATTCACTGATACTTGCACAACTCCTCCCATGGTTCTTGGTGAGGGTCCCATCAAATTCTGAGGAGGTCCCATTCCCCTCATTCGTGCACATTCATACACCATATTTCCTCCTATGTAACATCCGGTACACCATACTTGTGGTCATCCTGGTCTGGGTATCTTCAATACTTGGATATTCTCTATAAGCATTGATATTTTCCCTTGTAGTTGCACCAAATTTTCATCTTCTGGGGGTCTAGTCACTCTCAGGATCCCCAGATATCCTTCCATGGCTTCAATCTTCATTGATTATTCCAAGGAATCTGTCAAAATGGCTATCCGATGTTGTGTTAATGGAATGTGTGTCAGAGGTAGAAATCCATGGATATACCATTCTCTTTGATGTTCCTCATGAATTAGAAGCACTAACCTCCCTATAGCATCTTTAAACTTTTGGCTATATTCTAAGACCCATTCACCTTCCCTTTGTTGAATTTCGTGCAACTCTGACATAACTTGTTGTTCTGACTGAGGTAGATTAAAGTCCATTGTGAAATTTGTCTATACCTGGTCAACTGTGAACGCTTGAACTTTCACTCCTGGTACTCCTGGCTCAATGGAATTCATGAAACATTTGAGAGCACAACCTCTCAAAGTAGTATGGAACTCAACCAATTTATTCGCATCCAGGGTCCCTCTAGACCTCCAGATTTTTTCGCATAAGAACCAATGTTGCTCAACATCTTCATCTCCCTTACCCAAAAATTATCAGTATCGAGAAATGAAATATCATGTGATACCAACCATTGTTGATATTATTGCTCCGACCAAAACAAAACCTAATGGTCCTAGTTTCAATCTACCAGGGTATCCCAATATCCTCCCAGTATTCACGCTTCCCGGTTGTGGCTAACTAACTGACTGTAATGAAACATGAATAGAATAAGAAGGTAGTATAGAATTTACCACTTGTATAGAAGGAACTTGGGGTATGGGTAATTCAGGGTTGGTGCCACTGGCTACGAGGGGGGCTTCTTTGATCTGGGGGTCTCGTTCTCATCCTCTGGAGTGGTCTCATCAACTAGATTCCTGATATTTTCTGGCATCAGGGATGAATCTTATATTTATTCTTCAAGATCCATGTCGTCTTCCTTTTCCCTTGATTCTACACCTTCTTCTCCTTGTCCACCCTCCTGGGGATTTCTTTCTCTCTACACTTCTCTCTCAATTAATCTTTGGCCAGCCAATCTTTCCTTTATTCTCATCTTTCACAACTCTTCCATCTGTCCTTCCTCTACTTCTCTTGGTCCTACTTCTTTCCACAAGTTCTCAGACTGTTTTACTTCTTTATTTATCTTACTGCTCCACCACTTCTCAACTACAACAACTATTTTCAAGGCTTTATCATCTCTTGAGTCCATTTCTTTCTACTCCCCCCCATTTTTCAAAGAAACCTCTCCTCTCTCTTGGGCCATGACTCCA
The DNA here is from genome assembly GCA_010110895.2 of Picea sitchensis. Lineage (NCBI taxonomy): Eukaryota > Viridiplantae > Streptophyta > Pinopsida > Pinales > Pinaceae > Picea > Picea sitchensis. The sequence continues at coordinate 26,576 of SNQJ01S0152540.1, read as the reverse complement.
CCCCAACCTCACCCCACCTATTGCCCCTTGACCAAGTTGTGGGAGATACTTGGTCAAATTTGACCATTTTTGGGACTTCGATGCCCTATCGAAGGAAGAACGCAATACGAAGCAGAGATCAAGGGATCTCGATCCACTTTTGGGCCCCTTTTTAGGGTTTGGGTTAATGTAATGGGAAAGGGATGTCGGCCCATGCGTTTACCCACGCTTAGGCCCACTTTTGTATGTATAAATAGATGTCTAGTCAAGGTAGAAGAGATTCGATGGATTAGTGATAGTAATTAGATCTGTGTGATCGAATGTGGATTGTAAATTCTATGTGCATGATTGTAAGAGAATTGTAGAGCTAAGTGCAAGTTGTTGTAGGAGGTTGTGAAAGGATGTGTGCTAAAGTGCAAGGAAGAAGGATCTAGTGAGCTACGCAGATCTTTTGTCCTATGCAGAGTAAGGATTGTTGAGGCTTTGTGTTGTAACTTCTTGACCAAGATAATAAAGAAGAAGAGTTGGTGGATGTATCCCCAGGGTGGGGGTGAACCACATACATCTGTGTGTGATTCTTTGTGCTTTGATTCCATGTGTTTACTTCTTCTTCTGCTAAGTGCTTTGATATTTGTAGGAATATTTTCTTATTCTTTGTGCTCCTAGATGTGTATGAATGTTAGATCTGATGTGTATGAATATGTTTAGTGTTGATCTACTGTATTTGATCTAGCTTACTATTTCTAAGTGCTGGATATACTATAGATTAGTGTGAATGCTACGAAGCTCTGTCCTATAAGCGAAGTATTTATTGAATGTATCTTGAGGAACTAATGGTGCTAAGTTCTCTAGTAAGCTATATAATCACAGATCTGTGTCCCAGGTAAGGTTGTAGACACATGAGCCTTGCAACCACCCCTGCCTCTACCTTGGGTGAGACTTCATTTGCTTCGTAGGTGTTACCGAAAGGGCCGGTAGTTAGGGATTTTTTGGTGCGCTCTTGTAGCGTTGAACCCTGGGTCTGCCCTTGTGCCAACAAATGGTTCCGATGTCAAGACCGAAACTATGATTGCTGGGAACTGAGAAAGAAAATCTTTGTGAAAATATTCGATCTATAAACCATGAAAGCTTTGTGCATAGATTTGTTGCCCTAGTGTGCAGTGTTATGCTTAACCTAGGAAGCTTTGTGCCAAGAAAGAAAGGTTAGATATGCAGAAAAGAGGTAAGATTTGTAAGCTTTGTTCTCTCATAAAGGTAAGAATAGTCAAAAAAAATTAGATCTGGAAGCTTTGTGCTTTGCAAAAGTTAAATAAGTGAAATTTTTTGTTTCTAGAATATGGATCTAGGTATGTTTGACAGATTTTGTCCTATCTTGGAAACTAGGGCTTTGATAGATGAAAGAAAGTTTGATATCAATAGATCTGATAGATATGTTATACCTATGCATAGAAAGAATGTCTAGACTAACAAGTGGATGCAGGATCCTCGAAAAAAAAAATTGTAGGCTAGCTACCATAACCCTAGTGCACAATACAAAAGAGGTTGGGGATCATTTAAAAGAAAGAGAGGATTAACCCTCTGTTACAGTTTCAGAAGACCAGGACATATTGCTAAGTAATTCCCTGGTGGAAGATCTAGTTGTCTCTGTTGCAAAGATTTGGACCACAAAGTATTATATTTCCCTAGAATGATTGCTAAAATTGAAGGCATGAGTATGAAATAAGAAAACCATAAGGTAGATCCAGAAATAATAGAAACCTAGAGAAAATCAGACAAGATGTTACTACAGATACAAGACACCTTGAATGATCAACGACATGTTACATTATCATAGGTCTTTGATAATAAATAATGCATCGAGGTAAGAATAGGAGACTTCGACATTGACTGTGTTCTAGATGAGGAAACAAAGGTGAATTTTATGACAGAAAGAACTTGGGAAGCTATAGGGAGGCCTGTTATGACCCCTTCACTGAGTGGAATAGGGTTATTCAGAGGGAAACTAGTGAACCTATGTGGAAGGCTCAATCAGATATATATGAATGCTAATGGAACTTCAATAGAAGAACATTTTGAGATTATCAAATTTATTGAGGACAACACCCCGTTTACTATGTTACCTGGAAATCCTTGGATTGAAAGAGATCAATCCAGAAAGAAGGAAGAAGAAAAAGTTTTAGAAAAATAGAGACAAGAGTTAAAATACTTCATGAACAGAAGGATCGTGAAGATGATTGAAGAACAAGAGAACAAATTGAAGCTATATCACACTAGGAACCCAGATGTCAAAGTTATCAGAACATCAGAGGACTCACAGAAGACTGAAGTTTCTATCTCAGATAAAGAAGAGATGTTATACCTGAACCCTAAGAAAGAACCTCAGCAGCGCAAAGTAACTATATCCAAAGAAAATAAGAGCTATAATGGGAAAAGAACTACTGAAATGAAGCTCACTGGAAAGAAATATAGAAAGTTAAGTAAGAAGAAGGCAAAGATTGAAAAGTTGCAGGATATTCTAGATAGAATATCGTAGAAAGAAAACTTGTAGAATGGGATCTTCACCGAGATATCATAATAGTGACCTATGGCACTTTGCCGTGATGAAGCGATATAGCCGTTGGACCGATATACCCATTCGACTTCCTCCCAGACTGGATAGAAAAGCATTAAAGGATCATCACTAGACCGTTGGACCACACCATAACGGACAGATCAATGTTAATGGAAGCTTCATGCCCATTGCAAGAAGACCGTTGCCAAATTTCTTACTTAGTTCATCGCGCCATGCACGAAGAACATTTTTTCCAACTGAGAATTAGAATCCCAAAACATAGTATTTGTATATAGTGGTCATTGCGATCTGGTTGGTCATCCTAGTACAGTATATGAGATCATTGTGAACCCCGACTAATTTTTCTTTTCGAGCGCATATGTCCGACGAATTTAGCACAGCTGAAGAATCTACAAGAGAGGTACTCGCTAGCCTCAGAACTATAAGAGTCATGTCAGAACGAGGGTTGTCTACAGGTTTACAGGCATCCTCGATGAGAGGAGTGCAAGCCTCCCCATCAACTGCTCAAGCAGGAACATCCTGAGCCGACGCAGAACGCAGAACCAAACATAAAGATGATATGGCCAATGCGAGGTTGGTTCCATCCATCCTACCTTCTTACAAACCACCTTTGAGTGGTGTGATCAATAGAGACAGCGTGCCTAGAGACTTCAAGTACACTCTAGTCACAACGTACCTGTCGAAAGGGGTACGTGTAGTCTACGTAGATCAAGACAAGATTGCAGCATTGAAGTTTAGTGACTTCAACCTGGGGGATCATAAAGTCTACAACACACTTGCCCCGTACAAGTACCTAACCAGAACCAAGGGAAACAACTCGAAGATCATCCCTCAGTAATGGACTATGAACCTCGTGCAGTCCACTCTGTTGAACGTCATGAAGATCCCACATTTCAGACGTCACCAAGAAGTCAATGCCTTTGTTAAGATACTCTTGGTGAGCTACCACGAAGGATACCTATGGTTGAACCGATGCATCATAGTTGATCCAGCATTTATCAATAGGATCACAGGCCTTAGCATGCGGGGCCCTAATCCCCATGACTACTATTCTGGAAAGACTGCAAACCATGCTCTTGCTAAAAAAATCAAAGAATCTTATGGCGATGTTCAGAAAGGAGCACGAGGATAAAAGGTATCCTCTATTCAGAGAGGAGCAATGCACCTTGCATGTCAGTTGATATTAGGGAAGCTCATTCGCAAGAATTGACTCACGCAAGTATCCGGATTTGTAGTTGACCTCACAAGAAAGTGTGCAGAGGGACTATAGATGAACTAGGTGAAGTACCTGGTGAATCAACTAGAGATTGACTGCAGAGAATCCTAGGATCAAGAGCATGAATTCCATTTTAGCTAGCTCTTGATACTTATAGCTTCCGTTGCATGGGAGCTACCGGAAGATGCAACCTTCCTGGACCTTGACCCTTTTGAGCCCTTGTCTGTGAAGTTTAGTACCTTATGGTACTCAAATGATATGAGAAAACAATGGCAATCCAATGCCATATTCCACACCTACTACAATCAGTTGAAGTGCACCATCCATTCCGAGCCTCGGATAATCCTGAATACCCTCTTCAGGTTTAGGCCCTTAATTAAGTTTAGTGCAGACCACCACTTCATTTACATAACAGGATGTGCTGATGAGAAAAAAGAGCAGTTACAGTCTTATTATAAGCTGACAGAAGAAGACCTGGAGGAAATCACCAAGTAATGGTTGGAAAACCTCCTTGTTTCATCAGACCCCGCAGAATTGTCTGACATCGACAGACTAGAAGTTGTGCAGGATACACCTGGGCCCAGTAAGATGAAGAAAACAACGAAGACGAAGAAGGATGAGGAAATACAGTATATAGAAAACAGATATGTAAGGACCACATCAATTACACCTGAGCAAGAAGATAATGATGAAAAGACGAAGAGGACTCGTCGAAGAAAAGGAAAGTTTCACCTCTAAAACCTTCCTCCCGGAAGAAACCTAGAACCCCTGTAACCAATATGAAGACCAAGCTCACCCCAGATGACTTCAGTTTCCTCCTCGCCACTATGAATGAAGCTATAGAAGAAATAATAGAAAAGTAGGAAGCCAAGCAAGAGGCAATGTACAACAAAATTGAGAGCGAGCTCCAAGGAGTGCAGCAAGCACTTTGGTCTAGCCGCACAGTCTCCACTATGCCCCTTCCAGAAAGAACAAAATAAGAGGTAGGTGAACTAGTTCAACTCCACAATATTGATTCCACAGTCGAAGCATGCCTTCGGAAAGCACATGAAGAAACCACGCAGGCCACCCAAGCATTAAAGCAAGCACAGGAGGAAATAATCGAGCAGCGCTGAGCTGGGCATCAAGAGAGGGACGTTGTCTAAGAAAAATTGGAAGAAGACAGAGCAAAGATCCAAAAAGAAAAGGAGAAGCTACTCGTGAAGAAGATAGGGATTGAATAAGCAGTCAACAGAGCATTTCGCTTTGTGATCGGCTTAGAGCAGAAACCAGAAGAACCCTTATAACGCCACGTGATGAAGCTTGTTGAAGTTATTCAACAACTTCAACAAAGATTCATAGAAATAGAGCATCATACCATACCAAGTACCCCACAAGAAGAGTGTGACCAACGAGAAATGAATACCTGAAGCATAGTAGAAATGATTAAATCACTCACTAAGGAATGCAAACAATTAAGTAGTAGAAGTGCGCAGATACATGAGAACCTAACCGAGAATCCTGAATTGCACAAATTGGAGTCGCAGCTCCAGGAGGCGAAGCATGAAGATGAAAATCTATAGGTACAACTGAAGGCCCTATCACCCATAGATAAAATGAAACGGTCTTCCGAGCAGTGCATAGCATAGCAACAGATCCATATAATCCAGAGAAAGGTAATGGAAGTAACTCAACAACTTCAACCTTTGTAGGATAATGCATGTCAGCTATTTATAGAGATCGAGAACCAAGGCACAGAGCTGGAATAGGTCATGAATTCAGCACAGCAATGCCTAGAAAGGTCGGTGAATGTTGCACTCATCTAGGAGTTCACCGAGAAATAAGTAGTTGCAATGCAGAAGGTCTAAGGAAATCAATCTAATATCGAGGTGTTCGAAGAAGAATTTATCATAGCTGAGTGACTCAGGACAAGTCACAGGTGAGTGTTGGGGGCCTGTTGGCCCTTGACAAAGTTGTGGGAGATGCTTGGTCATATTTGACTGTTTTTGGGACTTCGACACCCTATCAAAGGAAGCTCGTAAGACGAAGCAGAGATCACGGGATCTCGATCCACTTTTGGGCCCCTTTTTAGGTTTTGGTTTAATGTAATGGGAAAGGGATGTCGGACCATGGGTTTACCCATGTTGGGGCCCACTTTTGTATGTATAAATAGATGTCTAGGGAAGGTAGAAGAGAGCCAATGGCTTAGTGCTAGTAATTATATCTGTGTGATCGAATGTGGATTGTAAATGCTCTATGCATGATTGTAAGAGACTTGCATAGCTAAGTGCAAGTTGTTGTAGGAGGTTGTGAAAGGCTTTATGTTGAAGTGAAAGGAAGAAGGATCTAGCGAGATGTGCAGATATTTTGTCCTGTGCAGAGTAAGGATTGTTGAGGCTCTGTGTTGTAACTACTTGACCGAGATAATAAATAAGAAGAGTTGGTGGACTTAGCCCCAAGGTGGGTGTGAACCATGTACATCTGTGTGTGATGCTTTGTGCTTTGATTCAATGTGTTTACTTCTTCTTCTTCTAAGTGCTTTGATATTTGTAGGAAGATCTGCTTATGCTTTGTGATCCTAGATTTGTATGAATGTTAGATCTGATGTGTATGAAGATGCTTAGTGCTGATCTACTGGATTTGATCTAGCTTACTGTTGCTAAGTACTCGAATACTATAGATTAGTGTGAATGTTGTGAAGCTCTGTCCTATAAGTGAAGTGGTTATTGAATGTATCTTGAGGAACTAACGGTGCTAAGTGCTCTAGTAAGATGTATAATCACATATATGTGTCCCATCTAAGGTTGCAGACACCTGAGTCTTGCAACCACCCCTGCCTCCTCGGGTGAGACTTCATCTACTTCGCAGGTGTTACTGAAAGGGTCGGTAGTTAGGGATTTGTTGGTGTGCTCTTGTAGCATTGAACCCTGGGTCTGCCCCTATGCCAAAACCACCCCAAGAAAGGGTGTTTATGCTGCCATCTCAGTCGGGGACATATTCAACATCCCCTCCTCCATCAAGAAAACCTTAATCCATAGGGGGATTTATCTCAACAATCTTCCACTTGTGTCTTTATTGAAATCCCTTCTTCCCAGGAAAAACATTGGTGATTCTCAACTGCAAACTTGATAATGTATCCCTCTAATGTTGTATTGACCTAGAAATTGATCGCTCACGTTACTGGATGATCCAATCGATGAAGTGTTTTGATATATTCTATATCCCAAGCATAGGTATTATTGACTCGTTCTTGGAATTCTGGAGCTTACTGGAGCCTGTCTATCTAGTGGAAAAGTTCTTCGAGGAACTTAACACAGAATATATCGTACTGGTCACTCAATATTTCTAAGTAAAAGACTACCTCACGTGTATCTTCCATAGATTTTCCTCTCAGCTCCACTTCTTTCCATATGAATGCATCACAATTTCTCTCCCACTAGTGGTGAATATCATATCTGTTAATCTGTGAAAGCATTCTCCCTACAGGTTCCCTTTTGACGCAGTTCATGACAACAAAACCATTTTGTTGGTGCGGAGTTGATTAGACTAGGGTCCTTCTCAGGTTACCAACAAAAGGCATTGAGTAGTCTAGAGAGATGGAATTTTCATCTTCTCTGAAGAGAATAAGTCTCACCTGAAGTGCAACCAAGATAGAAATATAGGGAAGGGAAAGGAGAATACTTAGGAGGGTTTCCAAAACCTTCAAGATTCACCATGATCTTGCGTAAGATAGAATAACCACATAACAGATTTGAACTCATTCATACTGGAACTAAAGACACTCAAGTTGTGGAATCATTTGTAAACAGAGACATCATATTGATCTTATCAAGCATAAATAAGTATTGTAAAGGGACAATTCATAAGCATAAACACACAATGACACAGTATATTTCAAAATTTTAGGTCCTTATTTATATATTATCATCAAAGCTTCTCAGATACAATCTCAGAGATACAACTTAGTACTCTGTTACAAACTTCTGAATCCAGACTCATGTCACAGAGATCTATCTACCCTTTTCCCCAAAACTGTATACTAGTTACAATCAAGGAACCTTTTCTCAACTACACCCAAATATACTCAACACTAATAGCAAAACCCAACCAACCAACCCTTTTACAATAATATGTATATCATATATAGGCTGAGTGGGATCTTCTGGCTTTGGGCTTCACATGCTTTCTTGTTCTTTTTATATTGTAACTGCTTTTGCCTCGTTGGTGTTGCGTTGTCCCTTTTCACAAAAGATTTTTATTTCTTTTCTTTCTCCACTATTCATCTCTTTTTGTGGCTTGTGTAACTCATGTTTGACCAAAATTGGGACTGTATTCCTCTTTACGCAACTTCAAACCAAAAAAAAATGGCCCAATAGATGGCATGGGTGTTAGCCAGGTCCATAACCTCATCTTGAAAGGAAATTACTTGGGAGAAATCATTAGGCTCACACGAGGTCAGGTTATCCTCTAGTTGGCAAGAAATATCTTACGCTTTACTAATATCCTTAGGTGACTTGTCCCTTAAGAGGAATTGGAAGCCCTATTTGAAATATCATAGATACTAGCCTAAGAGTTTGGTCTCTAGCAGTGAATTATAATGGATTTGATTGAGTAATGTATTGAACCTGTTATTGAACTCCCTCATAGACTCTTCTTCATGCTTCTGTATTTATTGGTATTGGAAAAAAAGGTAAGTCAGTTCCTTCTCATCTCCCCACTTTCTTATGAAGGCATTCTCAAAGTCCTCCCAAGATTTAATTGTCTTATTTGGAAGGTTATTGTGCCATATTATGGCATCACCTGTCAATGAAGAGGAGAAGAGTTTCATAATCACACCAGGATTTTCATTCTCGGATTCATGGAGTTAGAGACTATCAAAAAACTTCATCAAATGGAGGTTTCCCATGGTATGATCTTGACCGAAAAAATCAAACAACCATGACCTAGCCTTGATAGGAAGGCTATGTGAACCACCTCGGATTTTACTCATGTCCAAGGTGTTAGCACTTGAAGTCACACCTAGATTGTTGTAGATGTAATCCTAATACCCATCAGAATGTGAATAATAGTTGTTTTAAAAGTGTGGAAAATGGATGTGAAACTTAGTTTATAATGTCAATCACAAAACCCTCCATGAAATGCACACCAAAAAGCAAGTCTTTGAATGCGTTTGAATCATTGTTTAAATATATAAATGGAAGATAGAAGACTTAGCAAGAAAAATGAAATATGTGTATCAGATCACATGAGGTACTTCTGGAACACATATGGAAGAAATATCCTTGAATAAGAACTTCTTAATCAAAAAAGAAAAAAACACTTTGATCAACTTGCATAAATTACCCACATTAAATCAGTTATTGTAATAAGAAAACAAGCATCATGATGAATCCTTCACCAACCCCAAAGTGATCTAGAACAAAAATGGTAGTAGGAAAATGATTGATTTTTCACCATTAAAGATTCTTAAATCTTTTACATACATCAATAAAAACTTTGTTACAGTTTTTAACTATAGTTAAGAGTCTCTCTGCATAACCATTCGAACCTCATCTCAAGTTACAATGCATGTTAAATAACCAAAAAATAAAAATAAAATGTTTACCATTCGCCCCTTAACTTCCTCATAGGATTCTATGCCTAAGGAAAGCGTGGCACCAAGTGTACAACAAGAATGTAACATAATGATATTTTACAAGAAGATGTTGGAAACGTTTAGAAAAACCCTTAACAACTTGATGATGTGGCTTTACTGTAGACAGTTCTTTGAGTTAGGTGGCCTTCTGATGTACAACTCATCTCCTAGATGCTTATCTGATCTTAGTTATTGGTGATCACTTTATTCTTCAAAATATTCATTATTCCAGGTTCACAACACTTGCACTGCAGATTGTCCTAAAACACCCAGTTCGCAAAGCCAGTGAGTCCACACACTATGGACTTTCCTGTAGGTTTTTGTTTACTTCAAAAAATGTTTCCAACATTTAAAAATTGCATAAGAAGTGGGATAAACCTTTCAGAATATGCTCCAAACCCCTTGCAATATTAAATAACATTGGAGTGATCACATGAAGATGCTAAATTAGCTCAAGACTCAAAATCATCACTTAGGTTATATTTATATGCAAAAAGTTAATTATGAAAAAAATAGTGTTGATATGAAGTATTATCTTGTATTCATCTTTTTTTGGTACTCCTCCTAGTAGCCATCTTAGCCAACATATCTAGATTCCTTTTTGCTACTTTCTCTTTGAAGGGCTGTAACTCTGATTTTAATTTTATGATCTCAGATTGACAAGCTCTCTTTTGTTTATACATATTCTTGAGTTGTCTTTGAAGGGGTAAACACCTCTTAGACATGATTTTTTCCTTATCAATAGTCTCCTCATATAGGTCTAGCATATCCTTCATCTTGATTCAGGTCTCCAAATCCTCCTTTTTCAATTTGTCATTTCCAGTTCTTGCCTCCTTGAGTTATCTCCTGAGCCTTTTGAAAGTAGGATTACTTTCATGAGGAGGAGTGTTGATATCAAGAATCTCTATGGGATACTTAGAAGGCTGAGCTTTGTCCTTTTTATGAGTTGAAGATTTCACTGTATCATCTTCCATAGGAACATATTGTTTAGTTGTTGATCTGGTGAAAGGTCTTCAAAATTTGACTGTTTCTGCATCAACAGGTGGGGAAAATATGAGTTTCTTTCCCTTCAAACTCCTTTCTTTTCTTGATGATATCTCCATAGGTGTAAGTTCTGCCACATGGAAAATTTATTTGTCAACAGGTTGTGAGGGACCACCTTCAGTTTTTTTATCAGTAACCTGAAAGGATTTATCAATCCTAGTCATATTCCTCTTCTTGCTTGAATATGAATGCATAGTATTCTCAATAGGGGTAGGTGTTTGTCTTTTGGATTGTGGTGTATGCGAAATATCTGGCTGAAAACCTGATTCAGTTAGGAAAGTCTCCCAATCAGTTTTAGTCTTATTCAATTATTCCAGTAGTAACATATTGATTAAACCAGAGTGAAAAAAATTGGTATCCACTTGCTTGGACTTATATTGGAATCTATCTGACATCTTGTCAATACTCCTGAAAAGATAAAAGGGAAGGTTCATGGAATCTTTCCCAGTGAAATGTAATAGAAATGTGATATGGTATTGATATACCATGTTGAACCTTCCTTCACAAGTGAAATACCTTTGAATGACCTTGAGCATCTTGTCAAAATACTCCAACATGTGACTTCTTATCACTCCCTTGGATAGGTTTTCCCCTTGATATTCAGGGTTTAGGAATTCCTTGGAGAAAGAAGAGTTTAGAGACATGGCTTTAAACCAATTATCACCAAAATCAGGTATCTATGTGTCTATAGAAACAGATTGCTCAAAAACTTCAAAATCCATCACCCCCACCTTAGTATTTGTCCCACTGAAGTTGAGTGCAAATTTATTAGCTACTTCAAGATGTTCTCTTTTCATTTTGTCACAAAAATTGAGGCAACCCACCCTATGGAAAGACTCCTTGCAAAATGGTTCAGAATGGATGAGTTTCATATCATGTGGTTCAGCTCTTACGATCTCCCCCCCTTTGTGGATATTATTTCCTTGTTGACTATCCATAATGGTTTATTTGAAAACCTCATCTACCCTCTTGTAATAGTTTGTTTATGGAGTTGGCACAATTTAGGGTTTACTTGACTGGACAATTATGCATAGCAGTAGTGTGAGGGTGAATAGGATGCAAGTAGGAAGTGAAAATATTTAAACATAAATTCAATTGGATGAAAATTTCAGATAAGAAGAAATGAAACAACTCTGTGTAAAATAAAGGGTTTGCAGTGCGCTGATCAAGTTCGTAGTGCCAGTTTGCAACGCAAATTGAACTAGATTTTTATGAAAGTAATGCAAGGTTTTCCACACCTGAGGAGAGACATATGAATTGAATGGTTAATACCTAGGCCTTGGATGAATCACGAATGAAAATGGTTTGATCTATTAAGTAACAGAGGGTTTGCAAAGCAGAGTGTGAAACACACAGTTTACAACGCAGAGTTGTAATGGACAGTTTGCAGTGCAGATTTGGTAGTGGATAATGATACTATTTTCAAGAGGAAACTATAATATGACCTTGTAATATAACAATATTAAAAGTGGACAGGTTTTAGGACACCAAAGTTGTGGGTTTTAATGGTGTAGAGAGTTGGAAACGCATAGAACATTTAACAGTTTGCAGTGTAGGAACAATATACAACAATTTTACATTCTCAATCAACCATTTGAGAAACATGCAATCATCAAAGGAGTACATGGTGTGTCTGAAATTGGACTGGTGTTTTGTGAACTTGATTTGGACTTAAGTGGAATCACCCAATCCTTTTCAATCTACTACAGCCAGTTCGCAGCACTAGTTTGCAGTGCCAGTTTTCAAACTTTAATAGCGTGCTTCATTCAAATGGTTAGATTTGTTCCTTGACATAATCCTGAAAATCATAATGAATTGAATGCACTGAAGACAATGTGATCTTCCCTGACACGTTTTCAAAGTGAAATGATGAGATATTAGTGCATAAGGTACTTCTTGGTATGCTACGAAGTTTTAGGTGAGTTGGCAGTAGGTAAATATGATATCTTGCTTGACCTTCAAACAATTTAAAATGACATAATGGAACTTGTGTACACACCTTGGAGACAAGACATATGATGATGATGATTTTTAAGACCAAGGGTGTGATGTAATGATCCCAAGCCAAATTATTTCTTGGAATCACTAACTACTACTAATTTATTGAGTTATTAAGTGCATACACGATTCATCAACACATGGTGATCATAATATATTCAAGATGAAGAAGCACAAGCAAAGATCTGACCTTTTTATTATGAGCAATGTAAGATCAATACAATAGATGACCGATCTGGCATAAACCTCAGATGGCCGTACAAGAAATAGATATGAGTTTCTACAAAATGCTCCCGCTAATACAAAATAATGCCTCCAAAGGCGAAATAAGAAATGAAGATCAATACAAGTAGATATGAATGCCAAACTCTCCAGCTGAAGAATGCCACGCTCCAATAGAATGCTGAAACCCTCAATAACTTGGCCCTTCTGCCAAAAGTGTCCAATCACCCTAAGAAATATGCCAATTGATAGATCAGGTGATGGTAAGAATAACCCAGGTTCCTGAATCTCCAAGATCCCTCTCAATCTCCGTAGATATGAATTTCCCACTAAATGGGGTGCCCCAGTGGATGACTGAAACCCTAGTTGGTTCGTCCCTGATGAAGGAGGCCTCCAAATGCTCTGAAACTCTCCCAGAATATAGATCGGG
>SNQJ01S0152540.1:0-13491 GCA_010110895.2 Picea sitchensis | reverse complement strand
TTCTGTTGAGTTATCTTTTACTCCTTTATCCTTTTCCTTTCTTAAGTCAACTTAAAAATATAACTTTTAACTTCTTGACTTTCCCCCCTTCAGTGTGAGACTATGACCTAGTGGGGGTGTCCAGGCCACTGAGTCTCCTCATCACCTCTCTAAGAGGCGGGGGACATTACATGTGACCCATGTAGACCCTTACTCCTTTCATGATGATGAAAAATATCATGATACCAAATCTTTTTTCAAAGACTAAAATCACAACTATGTTCATGGAAAATCAAACATGAGGTATGACATGAGACATAAGTTCAAAACCTAAAAAATTAAAAACCCTATGACTCAAACCTAGAAATATAACAATATTTTAACCCCTACACATCCTATGTTCTAACATCTGGCTCCACAGGGGATGGAGACCTCCATGTGAGGCTCCAAGAACATGAAGTTCCAGTGTCTTATCAATTGGGAAAGGAGTCATTATTGAAAGAAAACATAATTAACTAAAGACTGTTATTTACAATGAAATGAAGCCACCCATGGATTTTAGAAAAAAATATTTCTTTAGAAAATTCCCATTGACTGGGCCACCGAGAATTTCAACATTTTCCAAATTATGCAACTTACAAGTATTATTTTGAAAAAATTCAGAAATTTTAAAAGGACCAACCCAAAGGGCTTCAAATTTACCATGTTTTCCCTTATCTTGCCTTTTAGAATCCCATTTGAGTACCAAGTCTCCAAGATGAAAATATTCCTTCTTCACCTTCTTGTCAAAAACTTCTTTGATTTTTTGTTGATGACTTTGTTCTTTGTCAAAGAGTTTCTCTCTAGTTTGTTGTACTTCCACAAGTTGATGCATCTTCCTAATCATGTCATCTAGTTCCCCTTCTTGATCTTGAAAAAAAAATTCCACATGTAAAGCTAATTGAGCATGGAAAACAACTTCAACTCCATAAACCAACTGAAATGGTGTGGTGCCAATTGACCTTTTGGTGGTTACTCTCTCTGCCCATAGGGAAAACTTCAAATTTGAATCTCATGACTTCTTATTATCTTCCAACAATTTTCTAATGATCTTAACTATGATTTTTTTGGAGGATTATGATAATCCATTACCACGAGGGTAATATGGAGTGGACTGGATAAGTTGAATACCAATTTTTTCACAGAACTTCACCAGGGGCTCATCCTTAAAATCTGTTGCATTATGATCAACAATTTTATTTGGGCAACCAAACCTTGATAGAATATCTTCCAAGAATCCAAAAATTACTTTGTGTGTTACATTCTTGGTGGGAATGGCTTCTATCCATTTGGTAAAGTAATCAATAGCAGTCAAAATCCAACAGTGTTGGCCACTTGAGGTTGGATGAATTTCTCCAATAATGTCTAGTCTCCACTATTGAAAAGGGCCAGATACCATTATGGGTTTCATAGGTAAAGCTTTTAGTTGTTGCTTTCCTGAGAAATTATAACATTTGTCATAAGTCATGATATTTGCACACACATCAATGAATAAACTAGGAAAGAAGTATTGACCTCTAAGTGTCTTGTATGTTGTAGTTCTCTAGAAGTGATTACCTCCACATAAAATCCCATGAAATTCAGTCATAGTTTATGTTTCCTCTTCTGGATCTAAACATCTTAAAATAACCCCTAAAGGATCTTTCCAATACATAACCTGATCAACAATAAAATACCTAAATACTTTAAGTTACATATCCCTTACTTTGGTCTTCTCAAGTCTAGTGGGAGGATGTATATTTTGTAGGAAATAGATGAAGTATTTGTACCAACTTCATTCTGCTAATTTTGAGTTGATTTGCAGGTTATTGTTAGGAATATCATATTGTTGATTTACAAAATTAGCACTCATTAAATTCAATCCTAGTTCCTTACAATTATATTCAGCTAGCAATCTGGCTAAACCTTGACCTTTTACCTGGTTGGTGGGTTTCACCTCAAGATCAAACTCCAAAATATTAGCAATCCACTTACTTATTTTCCCATCTACATATGGCTGAATTAGAATTTATTTTACAGATATTGAAGGAATATAAGAAATAATTTTTTAGTGAAGAACATATACCCTGAAATATTTTAGAGCTTTGCCTAAAGCATAATCTTGTTTCTCCATGGTATCATATTTGACTTCAACATCTCTCAAAGCCCTACTAAAAAAAGAGATAGGATTCTTGTCAACACAAGGGCAGACCCAGGGTTTAGCTCCAAGAGTGCACCAACAAGCCCTAACTACTGTCCCTTTTGGCAACACCTATGAGGCAAATCCAGTCTCACCCAAAGAAACTATGAGGGGGTTGGAAGAGATGTATACAACCAGAAGGAATGAAAAGTGGATTCACATCAACCAACACACACAATCTAGTATTCTTTATCTTCTTACAACCTACTGCGCCATTTATATCTCAGATCTAACAAATTATCATCATAGAAGCATATCAAATGACAAAGAGCAGACCATCAATCACACATGACACAAGATATACGTGGTTCACCCTCTCTCTAGGGCTACGTCCACAGAAATGTTCTTTATAATGTATTAATACGAAAGAATACAATTTTGATATGCGCTCTTAGCTAGCAGATCTTCTCTTCTTCTCTCTTTCTCTCCTTTTTATCCCTTTTTCTCCCTTCCCTGCACACCCAACTATAGGGTTGATATTCGCACCTAGTTGAAGATCTTACAACACAGACTAATCTCATGATACAGTACTTCTCTCTCAATAGCAATCTCTCCTCACAACATTCCCGAACTCTCTATCAACGATAATAATGACAACAACAACCCATCCCAAGTCCTTTAGACCTCTATTTATACATCACAATAGTTCTCTAACACCTTTAGGCTAAAACTTAAGTGTCAAAACCCTAGATACCAAAACCCTAGGTGTCTAAAACCCTAAGTCAACTTGACTCGCATTTTTAGGGCTTGTCCAACCTATCTTTCCTTCCTTCTCATGCAATGCTCCAAAGCATCCAATGGTGGATTTTTCCTCTTGTGGATTTGTCCACAATCCATATTCCTTGTTGATTTTTCATCCTCGATCTCTCATGCAACAACTTGATTTCTCGAACTTCGCTCCATCATTTTTGCTCTTTTTCTCACTTCGACCCAGTAATAGTCACTATGTCTTCCACGCAGTTCACATTTATTCCTTTCTTCCTTGATATTCTCTTACTTCCATACCCAAGGGCCAATAGAAACCCAACACTCACCTGTGACGCATCCCGAGGAACTTCAAATCTGATCCTTCTTCTTTACTTCGTCTTCAGACTGCGCAGGGTAGCCTTTCCTTTCTACTCTATGCCTCCTTTCCTTCCTTGTGAAGACTGTATTTTTTGTGTCTAGTACCCAGTTTCAACTGTACCTGGTACTTAGACCCTTTTCCTCACGCTTTTACTGAGATCTATGGGGCAGCTGGTTGTCATAATACAATTTCAACCGGCTCCCATTCACCAAGCCTTCCTTCCATTCTCCATTCAAATTATTCAACTATGCAGCTCCTCCTTCTGTAACATAGGAAACCTCATATGATCCAAGCTAGTGTGTTTGGAACTTCCCTGGATGCTTCATGAAATTACTGACATATACCGGTACCAAATCACCTTGCTTAAATGCCTTCTTCTTGATATGTTTGTCATGGTAGGCCTTCTCTTTCTTTATGGACCTACTGATGGAATCCTGCAATGAATCTATCTTCTTCAAGTTCAACCAACTGTGCAAGCCTCTCTTGAACAGTGCCAGCGTCATCCATTTCTGTAAAGGAAACAATTCTTAGGCTTGGTCCCAAATATTCCATTGGGACAATGGCTTCGAGGCCATAAACCAACTTAAAATGGGTTTGCATTATTAGCTTCTTGTAAGTGGTTCTATAAGCCCATAGTACTATTGGTACTTTTAAATCCCAGTCATCCCTGTTGACACTGCAAATCTTTGTTAGCATTATATCCAAGATCTTGTTGAATGCTTCAACTGTCCCATTCACTTATGGATGGTAAGGTGTGCTCTTCTGATGATGAACTACAAATTCCTCAGTCAAGGCTTCAACTGTCTTCTTCGTAAAATGTGTACCTGGATCACTCATAAGGATCTTAGGGCATCCAAACTTGGTTACGATGTCATAAAATATGAAGCACACAGCTATAGTTGCACTACATCCCTTAACTACTCTTTCTTTGGCCCATCTGGTCAAGTACTCTGTCGCGGTGATTATGTACCTTACTCTGGTGCGCTTTCCTGGTGTGTTTATAGGTCCCACGAAGTCAATGGCCCATTTCTCAAATGCGTGTAGGGTCAGTTGTGGTGCTAATGGCATTTCATCTATTCTGAACAGTTTCCCAACTCTTTGGCATACATCACAGGTTCTATAATATTCCTTAGCATCTCTATGTAGGGTAGGCCACAAAAGGCTAGCTATAAGAACCTTATGTGTAGTTTCTTTCCCTGTGTAGTGTCCTCCTGCAATGCCTTCATGAGCTTTGGCAAGGATCAATGGTCGCTCTACTTCCATAATACACCTCCTCAATATCTCATCAGGTCCCATTTTGTATAGTTGTCCAGCTATAAGTGAAAAGTATGCAACATGAACTACTAGCTGTTTCTTATGGGGAATTGTATACTCACTAGGTGCCATTCCTGTTGACATGAGCTAGACTATTTATAAAAATTGATCATCAATCTTTCTGATGGCTAGAAACTATGCATCTGAAAGTGTATCCTCCAAGCTAGTAGTCTCTTCTCCATGTTCCAACCTTGACAAGTGATCATGACCTTTGTTCATTCTCGCTGGCTTAGCTGCAATTTCAAAATCATATTCCTGAAATAGCAGAAGCCATCTACATATTCTCCCCCCCAACACTGGCTTGTTGACTAGGTATTTCAACATGGAGTGGTCAGTAAAAATTTTAAAGTGTCCTCCCAAAAAGTAGTGGCGAAACTTCTGCAATGGATACACCGTTGTAACACCCTATTTCCCCCAGTTTGTAAAAATAACTATACTGACCAAGAACTATGGAAAACTCAAGAATGTGAATGTGTGATGTGAATGGACCTTGTGAAAAAGGTCGATGAATGTAAATAATATATATATATATATATATATATTAGGACTGCTGAGAGGGGATATGCTGAAAAAGAGACCACGATGGCTGAAGAAAGGTAGTGGAAGGCACCTGGAAAGGTGGCGTTAACTTCCACCGAAACCAATACCGTATTTGGACATCATTGGCCCGGAGAACCAAGAGCGGATCGTTGGCCCGAAATAATTTACTCGCAGGATGGTAGGTAGATGGCTCCTCAGGAATTAATGAGGTATGGGGGAATTGAACCGCCCATCCGTAGGAGCCTCGGGCCTGACCACCGTGAGGGAAATCATGCCACACACAACCTCACAAGAGGAAAAGGCGTGAGGAAGGAGTGAGAAGGGGCAAACACGAGGGAAGGAGGAAGAACTCTGGAGATATGCAGAGTGAGTGACAGCAGAGAAGGGGGAGAGTAACCCTCGTTCTCGGTCACTCAAAAAATGAGACACAGTCTTGCAGCATCGTGGTCTCATATTGGGGGTGGCTAGTGGTAAATCCATTGGGAGTCGTTGAGCCTATGGTTGGGTGGAAACGAGCACCCCTCTCAGCAGTTGCATCAGCTCTGGTCTTATTTCTGATAAGTTTTATTTGAAGTTAATGCCATAATTGCATGTTCGTTTTATGTGCTTGTAAATAGTTTTGAATAGAAGTGTTTACCTAACGTTGATTTGATAGAATGGATGCCTGTGTATGTTTACATGCCATAGTTGTTTTCTGCACAAATGTTTAAGTCTGGGACATGAGTTCGCTCCACCGAGAATCGTCTTATTTGCTTAGTTTCTCGTAATATTCTGGGAAGGCCCCTTGAGAGCACTCTTTTCCAAGAATTACCCCATAAACCTTGTAACCGAACTGAACCTTACCAGAGACATGATTAATATCAGGGATAATTGCCCGAGAACCGTCTGAGGGTTCATGCAATCTGGGTCTGGAACCCTTATGCAAGAAAGAGTAGCTTTCTAAGGCCTCGGGGTCATGGGAGCCTGAAGCTCCGAGAGTTTGACCTTCGTGATTCAAGCTCAGAAGAGATAGCGAGATATGACCATTTCATGTATCGGGAATTTGTGGGTTTGGAGTTGGAAGACTCGTCTCTTGGAGTCATGAAGTCCCGAGTCGCGAGATCGCAATGGGATCCCGGACCGTAGATCCCAAGGACCCATCGAAGCTCTATAAACTGACGATCTTAACCTTTAATTAGGCGGGAGAGTGAACTCGACTACATCCCAAAAGTCTCGAAGACATCGAGACCGTCCATGTTGGAGGACAGGTGGCAGAGATATGTCCATTTTTTGTATTGGGGATTCGTAAGTTTGAAGGTGGAAGACCCAACTCTTGGAGTCACGAAGTCCCGAGTCGCGAGATCGCGATGGGATCTAGGTCGTTGATCAAAGAGGACAAGTGGCAAAGATCTATCCATTTCACGTATCGGGGATTCATAAGTTCGAAGGTGGAAGACCTGACTCTTGGAGCCACGAAGTCCCGAGTCACGAGATCGCGATGTGATCTGGGTCGTTGATCAAAGAGGACAGGTGGCAGAGATCTGTCCATTTCATGTATCAGGGATTCATAAGTTTGAAGGTGGAAGACTCAACTCTTGGAGTCACGAAGTCCCGAGTCACGAGATCGCGATGGGATCTAGGCCATTGATCAAAGAGGATAGGTGGCAGAGATCTATCCATTTAGCATATTGGGGATTCGTGAGTTTGGAGGTGGAAGACCCGACTCTTGGAGTCATGAAATCCCGAGTCGCAAGATCGCTATATGATCCGTGTCGTTGATCAAAGAGGAAGGACAGTCATGGGATCTGGCATCTCGATACATTCCATGTCGGGGGTTCATGAGTTCGGAGGTTGAAAGGAGTCATTTACAACTTCACGAGTAGCGAGGTGACGAGAGTCGAGCACGAGAGAACATGTGGCAGAATTTCTTGGTGGGGCCCGCATGATTGACGGGTGGACATGAGTCGCCTGGAGAAGGGAGTCAACGTTCCTTTGACTTCTCACGTCTCGGGGATTCGTGGGATAAGAGCATGAGAGATCAACCCTGGGACTTGCGAAGTCGTGAGTAGCGATAATGCGAGAAGGAAAATAAGTATTGCTTCTCGGGGGTTCATGAAGGGAAGGTGCCAAGATTCGACACTACAACTCGCAAAGTGGCGAGTTGTGAGAAGTGCAAAGAGGAAGTCAACTATTGTTGACTTTCATGTCTCAGGATTTCAAAGAAGAAGAGCACGAGAGCTCGACACTTCAACCTATGAGGTTGCGAGTGGCGAAAAGTGTCAAAGAGAAGTCTCGAAGGAATCTGGACCATCCATCAAGGGAGACGTGTGGTGAGCAGTCAGAGCTCAGGGAAAGTTTCAAAATCATGTGGACCATTGGATCCACACTATCAAGGACCGTTGATCTCCTACACGGATCCCCATACCAGAATTCAGATATTTGCATGACATGAGTTTTTGGAATCGTTGCATCTCAAACCCCCGGGCACAAAAATCCTGAAAGGATCCAAACCGTCGGATCAGGGGAGGCTTACAGTCGTTGATCTCCTTTGGAGGGAAACTTGGGAGACTTCATGGATTTCAAGGATTTGAATGGGAAAGGAAGAAGTCATGCATCGCAATTTCCCGAATTGCGAAGGGCCGGTAAGGTCTTTGCCGATTTAAGCGCGGGGTCAGGGAATGTGGTCGCAAGGACAAGACCCAAACAAGAATCTTGTACTCGCTATCCCTTTCAGGGTTTGGCGCTTCACTATGTCAGGGTTTGCAGAATCGAAAGACTCGAAACTATGGTAGTGCTGAGCCGCTAAGAGTGAAAGGATGCCATACTTGTTTGGCTTGTGGTCGTGACCCACGATCACATAGAGGTGGGCATCGCCATTCTACCTTTAAGATTGGACTCACTATATCGTTGAGTCATGAAACATGAGAAGGCACTTGGTTTGTTTGTCCTTGGTCCTAACCCATGGTCACAGGGAGGTGAATAGGGAAGAACTAGTCTATGCTAGGCCCCCGTAGGACTTCGGGGATTATGTCCCTTGAGGAAAAGCAAAAAAAAATTATTATGTCATAGTGGGTGTGTTACAACCATGGCTAACCCTTCTCTTTCAGTGGTGGTGTAATTGATCTCAGATGTTGATAGCTTCCTGCTATCAAAGGCTAATGGGTGGTCGATTTCTCCTGATCCTAGTTGTGCTAGCACATCTCCTAATGCAATAGAATATGCATAGACATGCACGTGAAATTCCTTACTCCAATATGGGAAAACAAGAGTAGGCGCAGTAACCATTTTTTGTTTCAGTTTGTCGAAGCTCTGTTGGCATTCTTCTATCCAATGAATTTGATAGTCTTTCTTCAAAAGATTCTCCATGGGTGTTGTAATCTGGGCATAGCCTTTAATGAACTTCCTGTAATATCCTATATGTCCCAGTGCAATGCGCAGTTGTTTGACTGAAGTAGGAGGGGGTAGATCAACTATGATGGCAATTTTAGATGGATCTACCAGCAATCCCTTCTTGCATACAATATGATCCAACAACACTCCAAATGGTGAAAAGAAAATGCACTTCTTTAGGTTTAATGAAATCTTACACTACCTGCACTTGTCCAACATTATCCTTAAACATTCGATATGATTTTTCAATAAAATAGAAACAGTCCAATCATCAAAGTATGCTTCTAGAAATTTATTTAAAAACTCCTTGAATGCTTCAACCACCACCCTGGAAAATCTAGCTGAGGCATTCTTCAATCCAAATGGCATCATTGTATATTGGTAGGATCCCCATTCTGTTGAAAATGTGGTATTATGGCGATCTTCCTTGGCAATCCAGATATGATGGTATCCTGAGAATCCATCTAGAAAAGAATATACCTCTTGTCCTCCCACATTATCTAACACTTCTTCAGTGAATGGTGTAGGGAAGGGGTCATGCAAACAGGCACCATTCAGCTTCCTGATATCTATGCAGATCTTGATATCTCCTGTCTTCTTGTCTTGTACCACCATAGGTCTTATCCATTTTGATTCTTCCACAGGTTCTATGATCCCTTCATCCAGCATTATGTCAAGCTCAATTTTCATTTTCTCCTTATATTTAGGGTTCAATCTGTAGAGTCTCTGTTTGATTGGTCTTGCATCTGGATTCAAATGGATCCTCATCTCTCCCATAGGCCCTTTAATACCCTTCATATCAGTGAACTTGGTTTTAAAAAAGTCCTGATATTCATGCAGTAATTATGTAATCTTGTCAACAGTGGCAGCATCCCAATAATCTCCAACATTTGCAGGCTTCAACGTTTTCTCTGTCCCAATATTGACTTTCTTGATCTTGATCGGATATCCAATGAAAGGTAGCTCAACTCCTGGTCCTTCTATGTCTCTTTGGCCTTCTGTTTCAGCAATGTTAACCTTCCTGGGATCATCGTCTTCATCAACATTGATGTTGTAACAACCTTGCAGTTTGTAGAGAGGTGCAGTCTATTCATCCTCTTCTTGCTCCAAAGGGAGGCTAGAGGCCTCCTCAAACACTTTATGTCTTACAATATATAATGCTTCGTCTACTAAAGGATATTGGCTTGCAAATAAGAAGGTATTTACAAAATTTTGGGTCATACCTTCCCAATCTGTAGTAATGAAGTGCAACTCTTCTTGAAGATACCAGTTGATAGGGGTGGTGTCCAGTGTGTTAATGAATTTGTGCACCCACTTCTCTTGAGGAATATTTCTCCAGGATTCTTCCCAACTTCGCACATGGCCCTTCAGATAGCTTCGACCTATATACCGAACTTCCTAGCCTTCTACTTGTATTGAGAACCGCACTGTCATCAAAGTATGACATTGTACCCAGTCTATAATGTTGTTTTTGTGTGCCCCCCACCATCTTGTTGGTGTGGCTTTCAGGGCCTCATCCATTGCCAACAATATTTGTTGGGTTGGTACACTTTCTTCAAAGTCCGATAATAAGGCTTATAAAGGATTCACTCCATCAAAAGTGGGTAAGTTACTTACTGTTGTGTCGATCCAACGGACTTCTCTAGTTAGTCTAGCGCATATCCTTGTAGATAATTCATACATTTTGTTCTACCAGTTCTCTAGTGCTTCCTATGAATCTAATGAACATGTGTTGTCACTTCGCCAGCTTAAGTTTCCATCTGTTGTAGGATTAATGTAATCCTGCTATCTGGCGGTTAGTTTGTATATGTTTTCCAGTTCATATATGCGATCTTCTTCTCTGATGGGCTCTGTGTATCGCTAGCCTTCATATGGATCTAAAGGTGCAATGACCCTAAGGCCATATCCTTCAAACATCATTCATATTTTATTTAAATAAACCACAGTGGAGTTATTGAAAGCCCAATCGATTCCTAACAACGCAGGGTAAGGACAACTATCATCAACTATCTCAATTACCTCAAAATCTACAAACATCCTTACTCTGTCGATGTCCATAGGGACATGTTCCAGTATTCCAAAGGGGCTTACAACTTGTTGATTAGCCATTCTAAGCATTATAGGGGAATAGATCAACTTAGGTTTTCCCATCAGTTCCCAGGTCTGCTTTGTCATGACATTGACCTCTGACGCTAAGTCGAGGACCACATAGTCTATATCATACTCTCCAATTTGAGCATTCAAGTGTAATTCCTTATTTTTCCTTCTCTTATTGGATAGTTGATGTACTCCTTTATTAAGTAAAGGATATACCCTTCCTATCTCATATTGTCTAACCAAATTTTGTAGTTCTTGTATAGATTTCTCATCTTTAATCATCTCTATAAACGTATACAAGAAACTGACAAGTTTATTTTCTTCTTTTCCATCTCTGAGCGAAGAGCCTTGTTCTCCCCTGAATTCTCTTCTTGCCTCCTCTAATATTTGTTTTTCTTTCTTTGAATCAAAATTTTGTGTCTTCTCTACAGATTTTCTGACTCCGGATTCTTATGCAGTCTTTCCTTGGGTCATCCTGTCTTCTCCTATAACAAATCCTCCTCTAGTGATAACAATGAATCTAGGGTCTACTCCGCAAGGTTTTTCTTTGATCAATTGTATCTGCAGATTCTGTTGAGGTCCCCGTTTCTCTTGAAGTTTAACCAACAATGTTGGACATTCCTCGATAACATGTTCGAATGAACTGCAGTAGTTGCAAGTCGTACAAGGGTTATGATAGTCCCTTGGCAAGTTTCTTGGATGTGCACAATTATAACATATTATCTATCCTTGAACTTGACCCATACCTCCTCCTCGTCCTCTTCCTCTGAATCCACCACGAGGGTTGAAGTTTCCTCTCTCAGGGGATTTATACTGCGTAGTGTTTCCTTCTTGTTGTACTTAACCTTGAATGTTGTATATATCCCTTGACCTTTCATGCATGATATCGTAATCCCTACAATCCCTATCATCATGTCCCATGAACTTACAGAATGTGAAATACAATTTTTTGGGTGTCTGAATGTTTTTTTGCATGTAGTAGCACTCACCAGGGAGATTTCTATTTCTGCATACCTTGCACTAGGGTAGGGTAACTTGTTTCAAGGGGATCAAATTTCCAAAGGCAAATTATTCATGGAATAGGGGACAATGTTCCTTGTCGTGGCATTCTTATTTGCATCTGACACACCAAATGTCTTCTCTTTTATATTTTCCCTTGTCTTTCTTCATGTCTTCGACCTGCAATGACAAACTAGTTAGTTGACTCAAGATTTGACTCATACCTGAACTGGATTCTCCCATACAGGTTGATTCTAGCTTCATGGCGATCTCTAGTGCCTCACCTTGAAAATAAATCTTTTGTTGCATCAGAGGAACTCTGATGTGTGGTAAGCGGGTAGCAATAAACCATTCTTTGTTCTATTCATATGGAATATGAAAAGTCAATCGGCCTTTTAAGGTCTTGAAACTCTAATCGAATTCCAAAATAGGTTCATCTACTTTCTGTTTTATCTCTTTCAGCTCCATAATACATTGTGACTTCAACTTGGGTTTCTTGAACTCTGCAATCAAGGCATTCTTAATCTCATTCAGAAGCTTAGGTTGTGCAAGTCCTTGGACAAGCTTCATGTACCATCTCAATGCACGATCTCTTAAGGTATTACTGAACTGAGCTCTTTTAACAACTTCATCGATGACATTCGTAATATTCCATATGGATTCACATAGGAACCAGTTTTGATTAGGATCTTCAGATCGATCTCCCCTAAAGATAGGGAGCCTCATCTCATCTACCATAGATCTTCCTACGTTTCTTGTCTTAGTATATGTTGAAATGCTAGTAATAGTACTCTAAGGACTCTAGTGACTCTAACTATTATGATTGCTTAGTGTTGTTGAAACAACAGGAGGAGTAATAGTACTTACTTCAATGGTCTGCATAGTTCCTGAATTTTCTAGCTCTTCCCGACGAGGTTCTTCAACTTCCTTTTCCTCTTCCCTAATGGGTTATGAATAATATTCGTCCATCAGATCTTCCACTTCTCCACTGTGGAAACCCTCGTCCCCGTGGTTCTTCTTAAATAGGTTCGCAAGATGAACTTCTCTGAATTCTTTGGCACTGCGCGCAAGTCCATCATTTTTGTCGATGTCGTTGTCCGAATTCTTGAACATTAGCTTTTTCAAATCCATATAACTATTGTATCTTCAAGATGTTCTTCTCATGCAATAGCATCTTGATCCTCAACATCAGAAAATGTAAAAAATTTCCTCTAAGTCCCTTAAAGAAATATCTCTCGGCTTGGCTATATGACTCTACTATGTCAACAACAAACTCGGTGATATACCCTCCAACGGTACTATCAAAGAAGTGATCTACTGCTCATGACATGATGTTATCAACTCTCTTAACCTTCTTAATCAAATCCAATGTCCAAACCACAGGTGGCCTAGATATGACCTCGAATTGGGTATCTACTAACCTAGCTAACCACTCGTATATCTCTTGATGGATTCCTCCAAAGAAAATCTTGTGTATATCAATAAAGATATACCTTCCTAACCAATCCTCTCTACTAAGATTAAGGTTCTTGTTCTGGTCTTCAACGAAGTCTTTTTCTTGATGTTCTATCCACTTATGAATTTCTATCTTTGATGGAAACCACCTTGACATTCCCTCAAGAATATTCTTGTCTCGGCAACAAAACCATTTGTTGGCATAGGGGCAGACCCAGGGTTCAGCTCCAAGAGCGCCCCAACAAGCCCTAACTATTTGTTGGACAACTGAGAGGGGGGGTGAATCAGTTGTTACCATGCTTAAACAATTATGCTTCTTTTAAAATCTTTACAGGGCACTCAATGATGATCACAATAATGAGAAATAAAAAAGGCACATTCAACATCAGTCACATATATGAGAAAACAGAGACAGATAATTCTGAGGAAACCCATACATGGTAAAAACCTCTTT
>SNQJ01S0152539.1:2671-15647 GCA_010110895.2 Picea sitchensis | reverse complement strand
TATTTTAGGTATAATTTAATTTATGTTTTTATTTCATTTTAGCTTTCAAGTTTTTGTTAAATGTTCTAATATTGGAAGAGTCTTATTTGAAAGTGTTCTTGTAATAGAACCATAAGATCTCAGACAATTATTAGATTTAGATTTGTTTCATTTCATCTTTCAAATCTTTTATTAGATGTTCTAATATTGGAGGAGATCCTAAAATTCAATTTTTCTTGTAAGAGAACCTTAGGATCTCGATGAATGTTAGATCTAGGTTTGTTTAGTTGTTGGAAGAGATCTTTTTGAATATGTTCTTGTAAAAGAACCAAAGATCTCGGACAAATTAGAAATCTTTCTAGACCTATAGGTGGCACTTCTAAGTTTACCTTCCCGGGTTGACATTAAATGAACTCTGATTGACATCATCAATTAGAACTAAACACACACCTCAACAAGCAGGACATCTATATAATGTGAAATTGATTTTGTAGGTCTTCAATTATTTTAAGAGAAACATTTCATTGTTCTCAAGACCTCTTTTGGCAAGCATCTAGAAGGCTAAATTTTTGGCTTTTATCTTTTTCCAGCTACATTCCCTCAGGGCCTTCAACCCCTTCTTCCCATGAAATGAGGTACAATCCCTTCTTGGGTTAGTACACATGAAAACCCCCAAAGATAAGGAGACAAAAATGATGAAGTGTGAAAAATGATAAGTATGATCGGGAATGGTATGATGACTCATCAATGAGACCAGCCAGTAGAAAACCTTTCCCCAAGTTTGACCACTTACTAGGGAACAATGTCAACCACCAAGGTGAAACAGGGAAAAGAGCATAATTTCCAAGCAAACGTTTTATAATCAAAAAAATATTTAAATGCAACATACTCAAATTCCTTAAGTATTGAAGTGGCACTTACCACAATACCTGATTTTTACCTCATGGAGCAAGACCCATTGTCTTCCGGAAACATATTGATGTGGTGAATCCCATCGTGATGAAATAGAGAAGTGTGGTGGTGATGTGGGCCTACATCTGTGTAATTGGACATCATGAGTCGATCTATCCATCGACACTCCATGTATGTAACCTAAGGGCCTCGATACATTATCTCCTTAGTTATCCCTAGAAATGGGGGATAACAAGGTTGATTTGCAGTGGGGGTGAATTTTTAGCTTTTGGAAGGGTTTTACCTGTATGTTCGTGTGTTTTACTTCATATCTAATTTGTATGTCTGAATTTTGTAGTTATTGGTCAGTTTGGCAAGCCGTTATTTTTTCTAAGAGGACGATCTTCTAATTAAAAGGGCTAATCTGGGCCAATTTTCTTATTGGGGGTAGATGGGAGGGTTTTTTAGTTGACCTACCTATCTGCACGTACATATGTGATTTACAACCAGTTTCTCTCTCTTTGCTCATATCTAGGGTAAGTCACTTTTTATTCGTCACAGGTAAGAACAATTCTATTATATGTTGTAAGTAGATTCTTATCTTTTTGCATTAGGGTTTAGTTTCTTAGTTTTTTCATCATGTTTGCAGATATTGTCTCGTGTTCTTGATTTTTTCTTGTCACTAATATACTTGTGTCGTAGATATTTTTTGACATTTCCAGGAGCATGTATTTCTAGAATTTTACCATGTGGCAACGAGAACCCATCTAATGCTTAAGGCTTAGTTGCTTACTTGCTAGATTTTTCAAGTGATATCATTTTTTATTTTGATCGTATTTTCATCTCTATTTATATGTTGTTGCATACCCTTGTGTAAAAAAATCATTTTTAATGGCTTATCATGTTCATTATATGTTTTACTCTTGGAATTTCTTGTGTGCAGATTAGCACTCTATTTTCTTCACTTTCTCCACGGGGGTTTTTTGTGAAGACTTGTAGTATAGATTGGTTCTACAGATTGTTCCTATCTTGAGTTTCTCAACATATTGATATTGTCACTAAGCATTGATTCTTGATGGTTTCAAGTGTCTCATTCTTTGACTTTATTGAGGATGTGATTGCAATTGTAATGGCTTTCTAGATTATTCCTCTCTTCATCTTATCCTTGGCAACAACAAAGTTTGAAACTACTTTCCACTTTATATGGGATGTTTGAAGTTGTAATCAAGGGGAATGTAATGTAATGTAAAGTAATTCCATTTCATATCACCATATTCTAGTAATAATGTAATGAAGTGCCATATTCTACTGTAGATTCATGATGATTATCTGTGGGGCTCATTTTTCAATGGATAGATCATTGGGGTCTTGTATTCTCAATGTAGTCTTTAGTAAAGTTCTTTGGTTGTGAAGATTGTGAAACATTTCAATGTATATATATGGGGTTATTATACTCGTAATATATTCCACTACAATATTCTTTCACCAGTCATCTTGGTTAGGACAACTATATTCTTTCACCAGTCATCTTGGTTAGGAAAACTATATTCTTGCCACATGTTCTTTTGTATTGGCCATATGAGGTTTGTGTACACTATTGTGGTGTTTTGCTAGATTTCTTTCAGTTATCAGTTGATTTATGGTTGTGATTATTTTTTGTTAGCCACATGTTTTGTTATATTGTCCATTTGAGGTTTATGTACACTATTGTGGTGTTCTACAAGAGCTCATCTTACAACTTGGTTCGGATGAAATTTCACGATTCGGTGAGAAACGGTTGTTATATTCATCAAATCCAAGAGGTGAAGTGTGTTCTTATTCGCATCTTATGGGAAATTCTAGAAGTTTTCAGTAAGGGGGGGTGTTAATGTAATTCATTATTCCTCTGAAAGTTATTGCCTTTCTTATTCTTGTATGGAATGTTGGAAGGTATTATAATGTCATCTTCCTCCATAAGTGTTACTTCTCCCTAGTATTCATCAAGTGTTGGAATATGTAATGATGACTTGTGTGGTATTGTTGGAATGTATTAATTTGGAAGGTAATAATGCCTACTCTTATGTAAAAGATTTATCCCATATGCATCGTGAATTAATATACTCTTGTTACCATTCATTATATAAAGAGGTGAAATTACATTTATCCCACATGTATTTTGGGATGTAATTCTTCCATACCTCTTGGCATATAATCAAGGTAAGAGAGACCCATGAGGTACATTGAAATGAAGGATCACATAGCGATCATATACATTGGAATGAAGTGAAGATGGAGTGTAATGTGTGGGAGATCAAGTGTAAGAGTAGATATTTCTACATTTAAAGAAGACAATACCTTATCGTGGATGTTTCCCCATTTTGGGGTTTTACCACTTATATCTGGTGTATTCTTTTTTTCTCTTGTTGTTTATTCATATGTCTCAATATTCTAACAAAAACTTATTAATGATGACGAGGGAGAAGGTTCTTATGCTATGATACCATGTTAATGTAATTCCATGTTCCTCCATAAGTGTTCCTTCTCCCTACTCTTCATTAAGGGTGAGTGTTGGAATGTGTTACTCTGGAAGTTATTGTCTTTATTATTCTTCCAGAGAATCTTGCAAGGTATTGTAATGCCATCTTCCTCCAAAAGTGTTCCTTCTCCCTAGTCATCATTAAGGGGGATTGTTGGAATATGTAATGATGACTTGTGTGGTATTGTTGGAATTTAATAATGCCTACTCTTATGTAAAAGAGTTATACCATATGAATCTTTAAGTAATATACTCTTGTTACGATTCATTATATAAAGAGGTGAAATTACATTTATCCCACATGTATTCTAGGATGTAATTCCTCCATACCTTTTGGTATACAATAGAGGTAAGAGAGACCCATGAGGTACATTGAAATAAAGGATCACATAGTAATCATATAAATCAGAATGATGTGAAGATGGAGTGTGATGTATGGGAGCTCAAGTGTAAGATTTGAGCTTTCTAAAGAATAAAGAAGACAATATCTTCCTGTGGATGTTTTCCCCCGTTGAGGTTTTACCATGTATATCTGGTGTACCCTTTTTCTCTTGTCTCTTTCTTATTATAATTAAATGTTGTTCTTATATCGATAGAAGGATAGACTAGTAAGGCTCTTATATTTAATATTGTTGTATGTTTATTCATATGTCTCAATATTCTAACATGGTATCAGAGTTGGTTACTATGCTCTACCGCCATCAATATTTTTTTGTTAATTTTTTTTACATGAAAAAATATTTATTTTGGATCTCCTTATTTTGTAGTTTTGCAGTCATATCTAGTAGTCATTAAGGCTTCTCTTTAGAACTGATCATTTAGCTACAAGATTGAGATTTTTTTTCTCAAAACCCTAACCCTTGTTTTCATATTTCTCACATTTATGTGCATTTGTTTAAAAATATAACCTCAACGTTGTCTCTGAAATAAAGAATTCAGTTTAGATCGAGTATATTAAATTTGGCTTTTGTTTGCTCAAAATTGAATTAATTATCCTAGCTTAGCCTAGGAAATTTATTTTTTTTAACCTAAAGTTTTTGGGGCACTTTTAGGTAGGTAATTTACCAAGCCTGTTTTTTTTATTGAACCTGCTTTTTCTTCTGAAGTTAATAGCTTTCATATAGGAGGTATTTTTGTGTGGAATGTTTTTGTTGAGTGAGATATTTCGATGGATAACTAACCAAACAACCCTCTCTCTAATTTGAGGTTGTACAAACCATATATATTTGTTTTTTTTTGTACAAACTTGTTTTTTTGGGAAAATTTGTAGGTGTTCGGGTTGTTTTGTTCATAATAGGTTTAGTTCATAATAGGTTTAGTTCATCTGATTAAAGGGGAGATATTGCATCTTAGAGGGATGATTTTTCTCTGGGGGAATATTTCTTTGTTGTAGGACCATATTTTTAATAAATTTGCAGGTTTGGTGGTGGATGTTCTGATTTGAGAGGTTGATTTTCCATTTAGACCACCAGACTACTTGCTAAGAGGGTCATTTTGTCTCCAGGAGGGCTAATCTATTGATTTGTGGGCCATTTTACTTGGGACGAGGACTTATTTACTTATTCAGTGACAATTTACTTATTGGAAGGATGATCCAATGCATTTTCCAGTGTATGGTGCGTGTACGGCTACGTGGAGGCTTCCTTGCAGGGTTTCTTTGCAAGAGGATTTTATTTTGAGTTGCAAACAACTCGGCCATGTGGGGTTCTTCACAATGGTACATGGTAAGTTCGTCCATCTACATGCCCCCACTCTGTTTTTTCTACCTCTATCAGATTTCTCTCTCTTTTCTCACATCTAGGGTAATTTACTTTCAGTATTCATCACAAGTAAGAACAATCATATTTATTCTTGTCATTATCTTCTTGTCTTTTTGCATTAGTTTAGTTTCTTAGTTTTTTCATCATGTTTGCAAAGATTGTCTCTTGTTCTGAATTTTTACTTGTCACTAACTTACCTGTGTGGAAGATAATTTTTTACTTTTTCTGGAGCATGTATCTCTAGCATTTTATCATGGTGGCAGCAAGAAACCATCCGATGCTTAAGGATAAATTTTTCAAGTGATATCATTTTTTATTTTTTTCATTTGTTTCTCTCTATTTATATGTTGTTGCTAACCCTTGTTGTGTAAAATTGACTTCATTTATTTTATGGGATTATCATGATCAGTATATGTTTTACTCTTGTAAGTTCTTGTGTGCAGATTAGCTCTCCATTTTCTTCACTTTCTCCATGAGGTTGTTTTGTGAATGGTTTTGGGATAGCTTGGTTCTATAGATTGTTCCTATCTTGACTTTCTAAGCATATTGATATTGTCATTCAACATTGGTTCTTGATAGTTGAAAGTGTCTTCTTCTTGCACTTTATTGAGGATCTAATTGCAATTGTAATGGCTTCCTACATTGTTCCTCTCTTTAGATTATCCTTGATAGCAACAAAGTTGAAACTATTTTCCACTTTGTCTAGGATGTTTGAAGTTGTAATCAAGGGGAATGTAATGTAATGTAATGAAATTACATTTCATATCACCATATTCTAATAATAATGTAATGAAGTGTCATATTCTACTCTAAAGTCATTATGATTATCCGTGGAGCTCATTTTTCAATGGATAAACCATTGGGGTCTTATATTCACAATGTAATCTCTAGTATATGTCTTTGGTTGTGAAGAATGTATGCTGGAAAAATTTTGATGTATAGATCTAGGGTTATTATATTCGTAATGCACTCCATTGTTGTATTATTGCACCTATCATATTGGTTGGGATGATTGCCTGCTAGCCACATGTTTTGTTGTATTGATTATTTGATTTTTTTGTACAATATTGTGGTGTTCTACAAGAGTTCATCGTACAACTTTGTTTGGGTGAAATTTCATGATTTAGTAAGAAGCGGTTGTTATCTTCATCAAATCCATGAGGTGAAGTGTGTTCCTATTCGCATCTTAAGGGAAATTTTGGAAGTTGTCATTAGGGGGGGATGTTATTATAATTTCATCTTCCTCCATAAGTGTTCCTTATCCCTATTATTCATTAAGGGGGAGTGTTGGAATGTGTTACTATGGAAGTTATTGTCTTTTGTATTCTTGCAGGGAATGTTGGAAGGTTTTGTAATGTCATATTCCTCCATAATTGTTCCTTCTCCCTAGTCATCATTAAGGGGGAGTGTCGGAATATGCAATGATGACTTGTGTGGTATTTTTGAAATGTAAGAATGCCTACTCTTATGTAAAAGATTTATCCAACATGCATCTTGAAGTAATATACTCTTGTTACCATTCATTACATAAAGTAGTGAAATTACATTTATCCCATGTGTATTATGGGATGCAATTCCTCCATACCTATTGGTATATAATAGAGGTAAGAGAAACTCGTGAGGTACATTGAAATGAAGGATAACATAGTGATCATATACATTGGAATGATATTAATATGGATTGTGATGCGTGGGAGCTCAAGTGTAAGATTGGATATTTTTTAAGAATAAAGAAGACAATACCTTCTCGTGGATGTTTCTCCACATTGGGGTTTTACCACGTATATATGTTGTACTCTTTTTCTCTTTTCTCTTTCCTATTATGATTAAATTTTATTTTTATATGAATAGGAGGATATACTAGTAAGGTTATTCTTTTAAATATTGTTGTATGTTTATTCATATGTCTCAATATTCTAACAAATGTGGCTATGGCTAAGCAATGCAATATGAGAATTGTATTTTCTGAATTTTAATAAATAAAGTGTGATGTCAATTGTTGGGGGACATGGACAGATATGGGGGTGATTTTTAAAAAATAGAAGGGATCTTATAAGAGGGGTCCAAGGGGGAAATTATCTACAAGTATTAATCCAAACCCACATTCCTGAATTTTATTATCATTATGTATATAACTTCTATTTTTCTTGTTTGAGTGTATGAGAGGCCAAACATTGGATACCTATAAGAGGGTGGGTGTAAAAATTCACATACCATAGTTATTGGAAGCATGGGGTTGAGTACAATAAATTTGGGGATGAGTGTGATTCAGAAAAAATAGGAAAATAGAGAAAAAATTTGTATGGCCGGGGAGGGCAGCTTTGGATAGTCATGTTTTTGACATGAACAACAAGAAAACAATAGGAAGAAGAGATATGGAGCTAGAGAAAAAATGGAGGGAGAATTATAGATATTTTTTGGAGCTGAAGATTGAAGAGCCAGGTTTTCATACCTAAAGAGTGAACTCTTGTGTGACTTACACCGTAAAGAAAGTTATTGTTGGTGTTTTACTGGTAGTTTATCCTAGCAGTGAGTTCCCTAGAGTTCCCAATAGTGATATTCTTAGTTACCTACACCAGAGAAACCATGATAAATGAATGGGACACTTGTTGGATTGAGAGTAGTGAAGGGGTGGATTCCTTGTGTTGGGCAAGTCGAGAGGAAGAGAATTGGTGGAAATTGGGATAGTTATAGGAGAATGTCAGTGGGTTGTGAGAATATTTGAGTTGTGAGTGGAAAATGATAGACACCCTGTTTTATGGATTCTTACCCCCATCTTGGGGGTGAATTTCTATTGATATGTAGAACAACAAGTCTATGGTTGGGTGGAACATTCATCCCAGCAGTTTATTGCACAACTATTTTAAAAAGATAAATGCTTTATCTATTTTTTGTGTTGCATTATGAGTTTTAATTGTTGTGTATGAATTTTGTGTATGAGAGTGAATGATATGTTGTTGTGATGGATTTATTAGTTGCATTCATCTTATTTTAACAAGTTGTAGCAACATTTAAATTAATGATAGAAGAATGGTTAAATATGTATGTATTCATGTAGTTGGTAAAATATAAGATTAGTTAACAGGAATTTTTTGTTTTATGTGTATTTCCACATGGTAATGTTCCTTAGTTAAGTTGGGGGATGTTATAGATTGGTATCAAAGCTCAACGTTCAACACTAAGCTTGTATGGGCCAAGGCCAGTGAGAATTTGGTAGAGATTCGTTGTTGAGGAGTTTCACCTATGATGAATCTGGGGGGGAAATGATGAAAATAGAGTGATATCCCCAAATTTATGAGTGGATTCGAGTTGAATTCACCTCAAAACAGTATAAGAGAGTATTAAAGGTGTCAATTTGCAGGTTGAAGAGTTCATTTTGGCCTGGGAGGTTGAATTTTGTGTTTTAATGGTGACTTAGGAGTTGGAAAATCAACAACCCAGATCATTCCAACATTAGGAATCAATGGTCAAGATCAATTATGGAACGAGTAAAAACTTCCAAGTGCACCGATGGAAAATTTTTGGAGGAATTATTAAATTTAAAAAAAAAATTATAATTTCAGAATTTTTTAAAAATTTCGTACAATGATGATGTGGACCGATAGATTCCATGGTGGCAGAAGGAAAGATTCATCGGATAGATTTTTTTAAACGAACAACTAAGTTCACCTCGATGTCAAAGACTAGCGGTCCAGATCCAACATGGGATTGGGAAGAAAGAACCTAAGTCAATAGTTTTGTGGGAGAAATGTTGTGAGAGTAAGATCATGGGAAGGAAAAGTGTTGCAAAAAAATGTTAATGGCGTGCAACATGAAGAGGCCGTGGAGAAATATATCATGCCAAAAGGTCTGTGGGAGAATCTTCGCGAGAAGAAAGGTCCACTGGAGAAAGGCCACAAAGGTTTGCAGGTTGTAGGTCATGGGAAAAAATCAATGGCGTGCCACTTGAAAAGGCCAGGAGGAAAGGGCCACACGAAAAAAGGTTCCCGAGGAGAATTCTCATGGGGAAAGGTCCACAATAACAAGCTTGCATGAGAAGTCTCGCAGAAGGAGACTGTGAAAGTAAGAGGTCACGAAGGTTGATCCCGATAGACTTACGAGCCGAGGGCGCAGACAAAAATTTGTAATAGGTAGCTTGAACTTTATGTGGAGGAAGGCCACAAAGATAATCCCTATAGGATTGCGGCATGGGAAAAAACATAATAAGGTGTTAGCTTGTCACCCCGCAAGGAAAAGTCCATAAAGGGTGTTTTTGAAAATCTTGCGGGTTGCAGGCTTCGGGAAAGTCAAGATACATGGTAAGTTAAGCTTCCCAATGGAAAAGGGCCATGAGGATAATTTTGATAGGATTGTGGTTTCAAAATGGAAGATTGTTACAATAGTGAATCAGTGATTTTCTATGAAAAGTTCCAGATTTTGAGGGCAATAAACTTGCAGAGGCATTTTGGGGCCCTATATGACATTTTGAGGTATTCATAAACACGATAATTGAGTGTAACATTGGTAAACAGAGTCTCTGTAGATTAAATTAAATATCTCATTGAGAGTTTTCCAATGAGATATCATGAGCACAAAACAAATCTCATACAAGAAAGTTATAGTTGAAACAGTGCAAGATATAATTTCAGTACCAAATTACGTTTAGAAGGCATAACGCCTGGCTCAAAAGTCTATTTTGGGCACAGGAGCAATCTATGGAAATCTCATGGACCATAGAAGACAACCATGAATATATATGTGGAAGTTGGATACCTAAAAATGTACAAGATGAGAGAGAAGACAGTTGTAACATACAGGGCTAAAAATGGGAAAATAATCAAAACTTTTGCATGCCATAACTATCATTTGGGAGCTCAGATAAAGGTGAAATTTTGATAGATTGTGAAAAACGTTGGCATGAATATACCCAATTTGGATTCTGTCAAAATTCCAAAGCATTTGGTGTAGGAATGCTTAATCAGGAATAAAATTGTCAAGTCATGAGAAAGTGAAAAAAGGACAAAGTTGTTATTTCCAGAATTTTGCAGTTTTTTATTGGAGCATTTGTTTGAAAATATCAAAGTTTCTATGAATTCAGTATCAGAAATATTATCAATGTCTCATACAAAATTTTCCTCAATTCCGAACATATTTATCTCTATAGGTGGCTAAAGTTGGCATTTCAGATTATTTTTCACTAAGGAGAAAGGTGCACAAGAGGGGTAAGGTGACAATATTCAATTGCCCATAACTTTCTACTCATAGCTTATATTTGGGAAAATGAAAAGTCATTAGAAAGGTATTGAGGAGGCGAAGTCATATATCAACCCAAAAAAATGATCTAGGAAAAAGAAGTTACATTCAACATAAAAGAATATGATTGGTGGCATTATGGAGCAGAAAATTTATGCATTATTTTTCCAAAACAGTGTATGTATATGTTTTTTGTCTAACAAAAATTTTATTGCATGCACATTTTCTTGTGGAAGTTAGAGGTACAGGAGAGAAATTTTTTTTGTATATGAAAACTACAATCATGGAGGATTCCCAAGGGTCCTACAACAACGAAGAATAAATCAAAGGGCTTAATGTCAGCATGGGAAATGTTTAAACATAGTCTAATAAAAGAAGAGGTAGGAAAGAGCCTGTAATTATGAGAATCCTATAGAGATAAGTGCAAAGATATAGGGGAGATAATGAGAATATTATGAAAGCTCAGGAGGATATTCTACAGATGTTAAGCCCTAAATAGTGGCTCATTACCCCTTAATCGGGGAATATTACATTAGTAATGTTATTTTATTTATGTCGTCTTTAGTCCATTAGTTGTAATTATACCTCCTAGTCTCTTATATATACCAAGGAGACATTTTCATTTGGAATCATCTTGGAATTGAACATTTATGTGGGCATAAGGAGGTTTCCCCCTCGAAAAGGCTTATTATAAGAATTTCTCTCTTTTTCAAGGCATTGAGTACTTATTCTGAGGTTTTTCTATGTTATATTGATATTTGGTTCCTAACATATGGTATCAGAGCTCAAATTTTTGGGGTTTCGTTGTTGCGTCTAAGACACCTTGGAATTTTCATTGTAACTTTTTTTATACAACAATTCAGAAGGAATGGCTTGGATTATATTTAGTAGATGGATCAAGGTACGTTGGGTTAAAATTTTATCTCCTGAGGCCTTATACTTCCGTAGATACATCCTTTCTACGATAGGGTTCTAGAATCATCCTGAATTGAGTCATTGTGGAATTTTCGCTATAAATTGTTTTTTGTAATGTTTCAGACCCTGAAATCTGGAGGTTATTCACAGAAATTAGTAATCTATATGTGGTAACAATTTCCACTTCTGGGTCATATTACATTTGTATATAAACCCTGTGGAATATAGGGTATCTGACTAGTCTCGGGAAGGTGTTCCGGGTAAAATAATTACAACTTATTCCTAGAGTATCCAACTTGAGTGAGACTAGTTGAATTTGATATTGGAAAGACCGTAGTAGTTCTAGTACGAGTTTCAGAATTTTATATCAACTATTTTGTGCGGAGCATGCTATACAAGTGAGATCTCCTAGAAAGGAAAACAAAATCAGCAAGTTGTGGGGAAGTTACCATAAATTCCACTTGGCACATCCAATTTTGATCAGACATGTGGCATTGCAGAGAAGAAATATCAGAGACATACAAAAAAGAAAATTGTGTACTCATAAGGGATGAAATTTTGGAGATACAATAAAAGGAAGATTCTCTAGCAGAACCACCTCAAAATCAAGGTTTAAAGTGATACTTGGCCAACATGACACCAAAAAATGGAGATTATACACCAAATAAGCCTCCAGAATATCCTACTTGGACTCTTGATGAAGGTGAAGAAATGTGTAGGGACTTAAATGATTTACAAAAGAAGATAGTAACAAAATATGAACTACAAGAGATGGAAGCTAAGTTGGAGGCAAAGATGGGTGGTTTAAAAGAGGAGAACATGGAAGGATTGGAAAATTTTGTAATAGAGAGGACACCTAAAAGTGAAAATGTGTCCCATGAAATTCATGATGAGGACAGAAGGAAGGTGAATCAAGAATGGAGAAACTCAAACTTTGGGTTGAAGACCAACCACGTTCCTAAGATCAATATGAGGAAGTTTGATGGAAAGAACCCTATCACAAGGATACTTCAGATGGAGCAATTCCTTGATCTACATAATGTGTCACATACACAAAAGGTATGAATTGCTTCTTTATATTTAGAACCCAATCAATTTGTATGGTATCGATGGCTTTTTTCTCGCAAATCACTCGTCACTTGGACAATTTTCATGGAATAAATGATAGCACACTATGAGGATACAAGGAGCAATACCTTCTTTAGCCATTAATAAATCTCAAGAAAAAGGGTTTAGTTACAGAGCACATTGAGAACTTCCAAAGATTGAATATAAAGGTAACAGATATTCCAGATGAGCACTTGATTGATGTATTCATAGGAACTTTAAGAGATAACATTCAACATGAGGTTAACCTTTGGGAACCCAAATCATTGGAGAATGCATTTAGGGTGGCAATAAATGTTCAAAGTAAAAATATGGCTATGGCTACTAGAAGGACCAATCCTAACATCTATAGAGAGAATAATGCTCCTTCTTCTAAAACACCTAAACCTACAAGGTTGACACCTCAACAATTGGAGGAAATAAAATAAAAAGGTTTATGCTTTAATTGTGACAGCAAATACAGTAAGGGACATAAGTGTGGTGAGAATAAATTATTCTACATAGATTGTGAAGAGGAAGAGGAAGAAGAACAAGAACAAGAACCATATCAAGATGAAAACATAGAAGAAATTTTGTC
>SNQJ01S0152538.1:8973-23809 GCA_010110895.2 Picea sitchensis | reverse complement strand
GATGTGACCCAATTTTCCCTTTTCTCACCCAGTTCTTTCTGTACTAACAAATTTCTGACAGCGGGGTAAGGAACAATGACTTTCGTTCTAGATTTCAGTAGATAATATATAAAATGTTTTACCACTTTAAAAACAGTGTAAGCCTGCTGATCTACAGCTGGATAATTAAGCTCTTCTCCCTTAAAGGCTGAGCTCATAAAGGAAATAGGAACTTCATTGTTTTCAGTATTCTTTTGGGTTAGCACAATGACATAAGACAGATCGGAGGCAAACGTGTAAAGAGTGAAATCTCGCGAAAAGTCAAGGCTCATTAGGGATGGAGCCTCCACTATGGCTTCTTATATTGAGTCAAAATATTGACTTTATAGAGGTCCCCAATGGTATTGCACATCCTTTTTTATTAAGTTTTGTAATGGCCTAACCATTTCCGAAAAACTCAGGACGAACCTTCTAACAAAATTTATCTGACCTAAAAAGGATTGCGTAGACTTTTTAGAAGAGGGGGGAGGAAGTTTTGAAATGACTTGAGTCCTCTCAGGGTCAATGATCATCCCTTCATTGGACACTCTGAATCCAAGCAACTTGCCTTGTTCCACTGCAAATACAGATTTTTTGGGATTTAGAGAAATGTCGTACTTACGACATCGTTGTAGAACATATCTTAGATGAGCTAAATGATCTCCTTTATTATTTGAGAAGATAGTGACATCATCTAGATAGACTACTACAGATTGATTGATTAGACCATGAAAATCGATATCCATCGCTCTCTAGAAAGTGGCACCGACATTTATAAGCCCAAAGGGCATATTTCTATAAGCATAGGTACCCCATGGAGTACGAAAAGTGGTTTTCAGCTGGTCTGGGGGAGACATGAGGACTTGGTTATACCCTGAAAAACCATCTAGCAGTGATAATATTTTAGAACCAGATACCTGCTGGAGAATCTATTCCATCAGAGGAATATGGTAGTTGTCTTTATCAGGTGCTCAGTTTAAATTTCGTAAATCGACACACACTCGGATTTCACCACTTTTCTTCCTTACGGGGACAAGGTTAGAGACCCACTGTGTATGTCTCATCGGGAATATTATCTTAGCATTCAATAGTTTGTTTAGTTCCTTCTTGACCGTTGGTTCAAGT
The DNA here is from genome assembly GCA_010110895.2 of Picea sitchensis. Lineage (NCBI taxonomy): Eukaryota > Viridiplantae > Streptophyta > Pinopsida > Pinales > Pinaceae > Picea > Picea sitchensis. The sequence continues at coordinate 22,666 of SNQJ01S0152538.1, read as the reverse complement.
TTTAGGTGCATCTTTCTCAACTTCTGTTGAAAAGGTTGAGTCTGGGGTTTCATGGGAATGATTTGTTGTATGATGTTAGGATCGAAGGTTTTTAGATCATCATATGTCCAAGCAAAGACATCCTTAAATTCCTTAAACAACTTAATAAAGGCTGACTTCTCTTGCTCAGAACATCCCGTTCCCAAATTTATGCATTGTGGATTATCTTTAGTTCCTAGATTCACTTTTTCATGGGTCAAGGAAGAACTATTCATTTTACAATTTACTGATTTTCTGAATTTATCATGCAAATCATAAAACTTTTCTAAACTTACCACAGATTTTCGGATAGAATTTACAAGATCTGATGTTGATTCCAAAGATCTTGGGTCTGATATTACCGTAAAATTGTGAAGGTCTTCGTCGTGGGTTCCTTCATCGATAACTGCACCTTGGAAAGTATCTTCCATGTGTAGGAAAATGATGATCTATTGATTGTCATCGAAAACTCTCCAATTAGTGATGTTGTCTGAGACGGATGGTCTAAACAACAACTCGATGGAAAACGTGTTTGGATAAAGGCCTTCCGTGGGAAAAAGTTTCGAAGCGACATTAGCCAACAAGTCAGCCTCAGAATTATTCAATCTTGGAATAGAATTAATGTTAAACGCAGAAAATTTGTGCATTAGATTCCATACCTCAGCTTGATAACTTTTTAGGTGTGGAGATAGGCAATGAATAGAATTTCTTACCTGTCTGACCACAATTTCTGAATTGCCAAAAACCATTAAATTCTAAACTCTCAAATCTAGTGCCTTTCTGAGACCTTGCAGAAGTGCCTCGTATTTAGTCGTATTGTTTGTGCATTCAAATTCTAATCGGCAAGCGATCAAAGTTTTGTTACCTATTGGATCAATGAGCACATATCCTGCACCGACTCCTTCTTTAGATTTGGATCCATCGAAGTAAAGAGACCAGATATGATTCTCATCAGCTGTATGTGACACCTTAGGGAGAACTGTTGACTGTGTGCATGTCATGATTTCCGACTGTTGTTCCGAGTCAGTAATGGTAGAAGTTTCATCCATGAAGTTACCGAAAAGTGTGTTCATCCTCTGCATTTCAGGTGAATTGGAGGAAGTAGTAAATGGTTCATTAGCGTCATTTAAATCAGTTACCGTAAGCTTGAGGTAACACTCACGATTGATCTTGATTCTGTTAGGCTTTCCATTCTCTAGCAGCCACAAATGAGACCAATCTGTTGCAAAGTAACCATGCAGCTGTTCGGACCAATCCCTACTTAAAAATAAGCCATATACTTCAGGGATATCAATGACAATAATATCAATAATCTGGTGGACTTTAGGATTAGACGATAATCTGATAAAGACATTTTTTAATTCACCTATTACCTTAACACTGGTCCGATCAAGCTGAATAATTTTCAGACTAGAAGGTTGAACTTCAACATTGATTTTTTGGCAGACAGACCAAGGAATTACATTTGACGATGCACCATACTCTACCATACAATTATGTACATTCCTATTGAAAATTTCAAAAGTCAACAAAAAAGGTGGGACATTTCTGCGAGTATTAACAGCAGAATTTTGCTGGTTTTTAGTCGTAGCCCAATTATTTTATCTACATTTGTTACGCTTTTTACAACAAGGTCTCTTTTATCAAAGGATTCTAGTTTCATTTTAACAAAGACCTTTTGAGGTGTTTTAGAGCTGTTTTCTGCAAATTTGTTGTTGTTCAGATTGTTGTTTTCGTTGTTTTCTGCAATATTCTGAAGCTTCTTTTGCAGAAGAAAAGGATATTTCAATAATTCATAAACATAAATATTTGCTCTAAGTTTTTTGAGGTCTTCAATCAAATTGTATTCTAAACTTGGAGTTGTTGAATTCTGTTTAGTTTCAGTTGGTTTAGACTATTTTTGAGGTGCATTAGTTCCAATTTCAGAAGAGGATTTATTCATTGTTTTGCTTCTGGTATTGTAAGGATGCACCATTTCAAAATTGGCTTGAAAGATACTATCCGAAAAATGCCCGAAGATGTTGGGAGAGGATTCGTCCTCTTCCACTATTTCTTGTTCAACCACGTCTTCATAAATCTTAGGGGGAACTAAGTTATCACGTGCTTCCATAATTTTCTGGATAACATATTGTAAGCTTTCTAGATTTAGGCCTTCAGAATTTAAGTTGGGTCGGTTTGTGGGAAAAGACTTTCTAAAAGGGGGTTTGTAAGATCCTTTGCTTGAAGAAGCTTCTTCAACTAATCTTCTTAAATCTATAACTCGATTTGAAAATTTCTGAATGACCTTATGTAAGCTTTCCAGATCTGAACTGTCTGATTGAGTTTTGGTTTGGGGAGGTCTAGGAAGAATTTATATTTTCTTCTTGGAAGACGGGGTAATCTCTGCCTCATTACAGATATTGTCCTTTAGGCTTAGAATATCTTTCTCAATTTTTCTTGCCTCCTCGAAGGCTTCAAATAATGTTGCTTTCTTAGACCTTTTTACCCAGATTGCTATGTTCTGGTGCAGGGCTTTGGTGTACTACGCGACAATAAGATTTTCAACAGGCATTGAATCAATGGGGATTCAATTTTTTAATGTTAGAAACCTTTGATTAAAATATTTTATTTTTTCCTTAGGGTTCATCTTTAAACTGGAGAGTTCCATGACTAAGACTTCGGGAGATTTGTTGTCTCTGAATTTCTCAAGGAAACAAGATTCGAATCTATCCCAAGATATAATGGTGTGGGGTTGTTGAGAAAAATACCAAGTAGAGGCATTGCCTTCAAATGTGTATGGAAAAAGTCTACATACTACATCTTCGTGTTCTACACTTCAGAGTCTAATGGCTAGCATGAATTTTTTAATGTGATCCTCAATGATTTTCTTGGAATCTGGATCGAATTTAGGGAGCCATTTCTCTGGATGTTTAGGAAAAGGATGTTGGGGTCCAGGTATGGCCAATGCATCTTGATCGAGCCAAGGTCTGGCGTGATTGTTTGGATTTTCCATAGGCATGGGTGGTGTCGAAGGCTAGGATGAAGAACTGCCTTCGTCTGATGACTCTTCTCTTGAAGAGGAAGGGGATGAAGGCAGTGGTGATGGTGGGATACCAGATCCTCTGACTACAAGAGTGGGGATGTGATCTGGATTTGTAGGATTTAGGGTAAGACCAGTGCCTTCAAGTTTCTCTCTAATATCATAAAAGTCTAGCGGTTGGTTTAGTGGCCGACCTGGTTGTCTGATATGGGCCAAAGCACCGTGTGTCCTTAGAAGTGATTGATGAACAATTTCTTGTACGTCGGACCCCAGGGGATTTGGTGTTACTAGTTCAACGGTAATATGTGGATTTTCGTTTGATGTGGTTGTTTTTTGAGAGGCAATGTTGTCGTCAGAATGACTTCTTGTTACTATAGGTGAGTGGGTGTGTGGGGGAGGAGTCTTGCGACCTCCACGTGCCATCAATAGTGTTCAGGCCGTCTTTCTAGCACCATTTGTTGACGGGCGAAAATGACCGTCTATCAATTGGAAGAAAAATTCTGGTCTGGGGTTGTCTAAATAACCCAAGCCGTTTGGTATGACTCGCTCTGACGGGTTTAATGGCTCTGTTGGCCAATCTAACAATCCTAAAAGAAATAAAATAAATAAAACGAGTAAACTAGCAATTAACTACTTGGTGTATATATGTACATACGTATCTATATAACTATTTTGAAATAATGTTTACAATACAAATCTATTTATCTAATTTATGTGCAAGATATACAAGTTGTGAGTTTTAATCTGAACTCACGAATATCTATTAATAGATGACTCTTTTGACGAAAGTAGATAAAGAAAGCAAAATAAGCTATTTTTTGATTTTATCTTTATTTATCTATAAGATTAAGTATCAAAATATACTATGAAACAAGAATATGTAGATGGTCAAAACCAGACCACATATAAGGGTTTCGAAAACAAACAAACGATAAAAGAAATAAGCTAACCTATTAATGAGTTAATCAACATGCATCTGACGTCTGTGTGATCATGAAATGTCCATCCAGCCTGTCCAAGAGATAAACCTGCAGTGAACCTTTACAGTGTTCGGAATAAATGCAAAACAGTATATTGACTGTTGGATTTTAATGACAGAACGATAAGACGCAAATAATAACTGTGATATTTGTGATTGCAAGCAATTACACATAATATAAATCCAACTGTAACAACCTGCTTTTAATCATTCAACAAAATTAAAGATAAACCTTCTCATTTGAATTGAACGAGCGATCATTATTTTTAATAACTGAAGCATCAAAATGTGGACTATATTAAAAGAAATTATCTTGACGACATAATAATTTTTGAAGACAAAAGCTATCATCAATTATCGAATTATCAAGATAAACAAACCATAAACAAAAACAACATTTACAGATAGCTAAAGCAGAAATGTAAACATATGTTCCGTCCAAATTCGTGTATAAGTTGTCCACCTTCAGCCCCAGGCCCAGATGTTTGATTACAAAAAATAACGAGTTTTTAAATCCTTCTGAAAGGTAATTGCCTTATCTTCTATGATAAGATACAATCATATATTGATTACAAAAATAGAGGGGGAATATAACCACCCCAGATCACACTAAATCTTTAAAAGCTAAAAAGGGTCTATTCCTGTTTATACAAAAATGGATTATAGATATGGCTAACAATCCCAAAAAATTCTTCAGATCACTTGGTCACCATAAACTCCCAGATATGCTGAAAAGAAAAATAAAATAAAGAAACTTAGATATATATTTAACCACAATTTTCCAAATTTTGAATTAGAATAGACTGGCTACAGAATCTGTTGATTCTGTAGCTAGTCTATTTTAGCAACAAAATCTAATTTATTAAATGAACAAAATAATCTAATTTATTCAATGAACAAAATATAATACTATTCTAAGATAAAAAATAAATCTCACCTTTAACTGTAAAATCAGATCATATCACATGATCTCAGAATTTATTATTGTTGTTGCAGTCTCGACATTTTTTAATATGACATTCCCTGTAGTTTTCATGCGTTTCCCTTGTTTTTGAATGAAATACTTGAGCCTACGATTTTCATTTGTTAAGGGGTCGACCTGATCAGTAAGGGATTTGATCTGTGACTGTAAAATAGGTATATCGGTGTAATACTTGTCAATCCCGAACAAGCAAGTTTCACATTGTGACTATGCAATAGTCAATTGAGAATACCCACGGTTGTGTACCAGAACGTCCCCTATGTGGACTGTATATTTGTTACAAAACTTAATACCTGGAAACCCTTCACTATGATTCAAACAAGGCGACAAATTATCCATGAAATTGTAAGACTGATCGAGGTTCGTTTGGAAGGAAGGAGAGTCTTCTTCAACAATAAATCTATCAATCTCGGAATATGAGCTCTCATGGATCTCGTTCGTCTTGATCGAGCTCACATGAGGGTTTGATTTGTTTCGCAACTTCCTCAAAATCAACCTTCCAGTTCTATTGTTTTTAAAACCCAAATCGATATCACCTTTAGATGACTTGCCTACAGGTCTGTTTGCATTTTTGACAGAGGCATTAGGTTGTGCATCATTTTCATGGGTCTGCTCGAAAACTCTTGGGTCAGGTAAAGGATTACTGTGGGTGGCTGTAACACAGGCATGTGTAGATGAAGGGAACACTCTGGGATAAACTATGGTTTCCTCAATCACAGGTTTGTCAACCTCTATAGCATTGGGGTTAGCAAAACCATTATGGGTTAAAAATGAATCCCAATCATCGTTCTGCAACTTCAATTGATGTGCTTAAAAATGAATCCCAATCATCGCTCTGCAACTTCAATTGACTAAGATGTGCAAGCATAATTTTTTTATCAAACCATGGTGGAAAAGGCTTGAATCCAAACGCTGTTTTATACCTCTTATCCATTTTATACATGCTTCTCCACATGTAATAAGGCATGTTTAAAGGAAACCCTATGAAATCCATGAGCAAACGCAGGATATATAGAAAGACAAAACCAAAACGTCCTTCACACATCATGAATTGTTTCAATACTGCAAGCAAACCATGTCATCGGGTTTTTAGTAGGGAGACTGGCATATGTTTGTCACAGCCATTGATCTTTGCTGAGATATAAAAGAAAAAGACTAATGGAACCCTTCTTCGACCTTTGGCATTCTTGAACTACCTTATACCGTCATAGTGGGAGACCCGCTAAGCCCGCTTAAAAATCCCTCCTGATTCTCAAGTTGAATGTCCCCACCTTGCTCAACATCCGTTGGAATGAGAGGGTGAATTCTTTGAGTGGTATGCGTGTTAAAGCCATGGAATTTTTTCAAGGAAAACAAGCCAATCGGGACCCTCGAGATCCTCCCTTGCATCATCTCATAGGAGCAAGGTCTGAGTGCCATTGGGTTCAATCTTAACAATCGAGGCCATGGGAAATCGATAGGCAATCACCCAAACACAGTGCACAAGGAGGGTTTGTAAGAGTAGACCATAGCTATACTTCAGGCCGGAAACTCATTAACAATCTATGGCGTATGACCGTGAAATCCCTCAATCTAAAAGATAGACATTGTTTGAAATGAATGCGAGGGTGTTGCAAAACCCAAGACCAAGCTTCAAAATGATGGGCTCATCAGGATCAAACCGCCACCTCCCACATAGTACAGGCCACGACTAGGTGTATTAAAATAAAAATGATTGCACAACAGAGTGGGTTAGATATTAAAGTTTGGGAGAGGGAAACTTATAAACCAAAGTCTAGTGACAAGGGAATGCATGATCAAGAACCACACAAAAATATATCAATTCTTTAAATTAAATGGTCCTTTGTTGATCCAAATAACAATCCATAAACATGCTTGACATTCAAGGTAAAAACAAAGAGAATAAACTTCATAGTAAGGAACAAGGCTTCATTAATAAAACTGTGGCGACATTTTTCCTTAATAAACTTTTCAAATAGAGTGGTAATACAATCATAATTTTTAATGCTTCGTTTTCATTCTTTCAGTCATTAATGAAGCATGAAAACAAAAACATTAGGAAAAACCAAAAACTTACAATTGTCGTTTCAAAAATCGCTCATGAAGAACATAAAAATGTATGACCCCAATTAGGCAGCTACATAGACTATTATTTGATATAAAAAGTTAAAATTATGTTGGGCTACCAACAGGTCTCTTTCATTGAGATTTGATCCTAATATTTAAGCCCTAGAAGAAACAACAGATCTTGCTACAATAAGCATGGATGAGTTACATGGAATCCTTACAGCTTATGAAATGAGAACATAGTAGGATAATCCATTTAGGAAGGAAGAAACTTTCAAAGAATCCAAGAAGACAAGAAAGAATAAGAAAAAGTCAAATTCAAACAGTAGTTGCAACGATGATTCAGATGACGATGAAGAAATAGCCAACTTTGTAAGGAAGCTGAAGAGAGGAACTGGTAAGTACAAAGGTAAGATTCCTTTAATATGTTTTAATTGTGGTAAACATATATGATTTTACGGGCTAAACTTCGCAAATGGGCTAATTTTCCATGGTTTTCCCAAAAAAAGATTTGCCAATTTCCATTTTTTCTAAAAACGATTTTCCAAAATTCCATAGAATAAAATTATTTTTCTTTAAAAATCGCCAGAAATTTATAGAAACTATATAAAATCCTTAGAAATTTGAATATTTTTACAAAACTATCGCCAAACATTTAACATTTTGCATATTAATGTCTAGTAAGATTAACCCATGTTTCTACATTTTAATGTAAATTTACATCCTTAAAATTATCTCTGGTGGTAAAATTGGTCATTTTGCTACTAAATGTCCTTATGCTAAGAATTCAAAAAGTGATTAAGAATAAGTTCCCAAGAAAGAAAACAAATATCAAAAGGGAAACAAGAAAGAAAATCAAAGAAAAGTCTTCAACAAAATCCTCTACTCAAAAGAAGATAGTTCCTCATCTGATGCGGATGATGATAGTGACAGTGACTCAAAAAGAGTGCTCTTTATGGAATTGTAAACCCAACAAAATGATTGTGAAGAATAAGGTGAAGTAGATATTGAAGAAGAGCTAATCAATGCCTTAAGTGAACTAAAAAGAGAAAGAAATAAAAATAAGTCAATCAAGGAAGAATTGATCAAGCTAAAGGAGGGTTCTCAAAATCCCAACAAAAACTCTGAGGAAGTCCAACAGATGATTATGAATATAAAGGTCCAAGTAGAAGAAGCCAGAAGGATTGAAGAAACACTCAAAAACAAGTTGGAAGAAAATGAGAAAATGAAGGACAACTTGGAAGCATAAATAGTCTCACTAAATAAGGAACTTTAGAAGAAGGACATGCAACAAAACAACACCAAAAACAAGATTTCAACCAACTATGACAAGTCTGGACTAAGATACAAAAAAACGCATACTGAGAAGGGTTCGAGCTCCATGACGACATAATAGGAAGTATAACAAAGGAGTTATGCATAAGACATTAGAGGTCGCATCAAGAAGGAAGAAGGAAAGTCTTCAAAGAAGATCATTCGGGCAATGGATATAACTCAAGAAGAGGATTACAGAAGAGTTGCACCACCTAGAATATCCATAACACAGAATCAACAACCAACAATCGAGAGAACTCAAGAAGAAGATTACAGAAGAGTTGCACCACTTAGAAGATCCCCCACGCTCAATTACCAAACATGTTTTCTTGGTTTTTGTTATTTTTGTAACAATTTTGGGAACAAGGATATAAATTGTAGAGCCTATGCTAAGAACAAAAGCAACTATGAAGGCTAATCTATAAATAATTATCTCAAAAATCCTCATGAAGCATACAAAAAAAACTATAACAATTTTGGCTCATTAAATAATGAAGTAGAATGCTACAAATGCAACAATTTTGGACACATGGACAAATATTGCAAATTGAGCATTGCTCCAAAGGAACCAAAGCAGGATTTCAACATTCATGTAAAAGAACCATCAAGGATATGGAAAATGAAACATGATAAACTAAACATTGATGAATGTTCGATTTCTCTTCAAGCCCAAAGTAGAAAAAGTGATTGGTACATTAACAATGGTTGTTCAAAGCATATGACTAGTGACAAGGACAGGTTTGTAACTCTAAAGATAGAAAGAGATGGATTAGTTTCATTTGGCAATGATAACTCAGCGAAAATTATGGGAAAAGGAACAATCAAGCTTGGAAGTAAATATGCCATGGCAAAAAATGTCCTACTTGTCGAAAACATGAAGCATAATTTGCTAAGTGTGAGTCAAATGTGTGACCAGGGACACACACTTCTATTCAACTCAATGAAACGTGAGATAAGGAAAGAAGGATAAGGAAAGTTGGTGGCAAAAAATATAAGGATTCCAAACAACATATACATCTTAAATGAGATCGCAAAGGAAAGATATTGCTTAGGAAAGGAAAATTAAAGTTGGATTTGACACATAAGAATGGGTCATATGAACTTTGGAAATCTTGTCAAATTTAACAGAAATGAAGCAATAAAAGAAATGCCTGAAATTTCAAAGCCAACCAATGATATCTATAAGAAATGTCTACATGGAAAACAAACAAGAACTGATTTAAAAAAAAAGGAATACTCTACAACAAAACCATTGGATATTGTACACATCGATCTATGTGGACTGATGAGAACAAAAGGGATGAATGGTGAACAATAATTCATGTTACTTATTGATGATTATACAAGAATGACCTGAGTTTGTTTTCTCAAGAAAAATTCAGAGGCATTTGAATGTTTCAGGATATTCAAAGAGATGGTTGAAAAAAAGACTGATTTGAAAAACAAATGTTTGAGATCAGACAATGGAGGTGAGTTCACATCAAAATAATTCATGGAATATTTTGAAGAACATGGAATAAAAATGAAATTATTAGGAACTAGGACACCTCAATAAAATGGAGTCATTGAAAATAAGAAGAGAACTGTACAAGAAATGGCTAGAACCATGTTGAAAGACTCCAAGTTGGGTAATATCTTTTGGGTACAATCAATACATACATATGTTCATATCTTGAACATAGGAATGCTTAGAAGTAACAACGACAAGGATCTGTATGAACTGTGGAAAGGAAGCCCGACAAACGCTAAGCAGTTTAGAATGTTTGGAAGCAAATGTTACATAAAATGAGAAGACAATAAAATTGGAAAATTTGACTCTCGGGTTGATGAAGACATATTGGTTGGTTATTCAAGCAAAAGTAAGGCATACACAAATGCTACAACCTAAGACTCAACAAAATAGTGGAAAGCATCAATCTAAATATTGATGAAACAAATGTGTTGAAGACCAGAAAAAAAGAATAAATTCAAAAAGGAAGGAATCAGAAAAAGAACTAAAGGAAGAAGAAAAAGAACCAGAAGAGAAGCAAGAAGTAACATGAGACAATCAAAAAGATTTCCAGACAAATGTTAAAACACCTAACCATCAGGTTCATAATAATCATCCACTAGAACAAATCATTGGGGATAAAAATGCAGGAATATAAACCCGAAGAAGAAAACAAGCTCCAAAATAGATACATCTAGCACTATTATCCACAGTTGAACCAAGTGGATTTGAGGAAGCTAGCACTGATGAACATTGGATCAAGGCCATGGAAGAAGAAATGAATCAAATAGAGAAGAATGAGACATGGGAATTGGTTCCAAGACCTAAGGAAAGAAATGTGATTGACACAAAATGGGTGTTTAGAAACAAACTAAATGAAGATGGACAAGTAACGAGAAACAAGGCAAGGCTAGTATGCAAAGGATATACTCAAGTTGAATGAGTATATTTTGAAGAATTTTTTTCTCTTTTTACTAGAATGGAAGCAATCAAAATGATCTTGGCCTATGTATGTGCCAAAAGGATCAGAGTATATCATATGGATGTAAAATTAACATTTATTAATGGAGAATTAGAAGAAGAGGTCTACATAGAACAACTATAAGGGTTTCTACTGTCAGAAGGCCCAAGGGAAGATTGTGTTTGCAAATTGAAGAAAACTATATGGACTAAAGAAAGCCTCTAAATTCTAGTATTCAATACTAGAAAAGTACTTATAACAACAAGGATTCAGAAAGGGAAATGTATATAGCAATCTCTAAATAAATTTGGATCAATACAACATACTTATCATCGAAGTATATGTGGATGACATAATATTTGGAAGTGATGACGATAGGTTGATTCAAAAATTTTCCAAGGACATGCATAGTGAGTTTGAAATGTCCCTACTTGGTTAGTTGAATTTATTTTTGGGACTCCAGATATCTTAGCTAGATGAAGGTATTTTCATATCCCAAACCAAGTACATCAAAGAAATGTTGAAGAAGTTCGGAATGGAAGATTGCAAACCTGCAAGTACCCCCATGGTGATTGGTTGCAAGTTAAGGAAAGATGATGAATCCAAGGAAGCAGATCAGACAATCTATAGATCGATGATTGGAAGCCTACTATACATGACATTCTCAAGACCAGATGTGATGCTAGCAGTTGGACAAGTTTCAAGATTTCAAGCAGCACCGAAGGAAACTCATGTTATGTCAGTAAAGAGGATCTTCAGATATCTCAAAGGAACAACATAATTTGGATTTTGGTATCTCAAAGGGAATGAGTTGACTATGGTCACCTACACAAATGTATATTGGGAATGAAGAATTGATGATATAATAATTACTAGTGGAGCATCTTTCTACTTGCGTGATTGTCTGGTATCTTGGTTAAGTAAGAAGCAGTCCTCAGTATCCTTGTCTATGATAGAAGCAAAATATATTGCAGCAAAAACATGTTGTACTCAGGTCCTGTAGATAAAAAAAAACCTACAAGACATACAAGTAAAATATGATGGGCCTATTTCAATATTTTGTGACAATACCAGTGCTATAAGTATCTCTAAAAATCCAGTGATGCATTCTAAGACCAAGCATATTCCTATCAAGTTCCACTTTCTACAGGAACAAGTCACATAAAATAATATCAAGTTGGAGTACAATGGGACAAAAGAACATATTGTAGATATATTAACCAAGGTCCAAACCTCTCCCAAGGGAGACCTTTGAGTATCTTCGACATAAACTAGGAGTTGTTTCTTCCCCACAATGATCTACACATCATCTTGAAAATAAGACAGGGGGAGAGAAATAATCAAGGGGAGTTACCCTTTTCCATTGATGTCAAAGGGGGAAAGAAAGATCATAAGCATGAAGACATGGGGAGTGAAGCATGAATACAGGGGGAGAAATGATCATAGGGGGAGTATGAGTGTTTCCATCAATGCCAAAGGGGGGCATTTTTGGAAAATTGGTTGTCATTGATGTCAACCCTAGAAGAAGTACATAAGCCTCTCGAAGTGATGGGTGTATTTGAAGAAGTCTCCGAAGTGGTCCCCTTATGGTGTTGCTTTAAGTATGGCCCTCATATAAATATGCTTTGAATAAGTCCAAAAGAATCCATGGAAGTATGGTTAAGTGGTAAAGTAGTTAAGAAGCCCCGAAGGTGTGGTCTTGAACATCGAAGTTGATGGAGGAAAACGAGAGTGAAGGACATTGAAAATGGATGAAAAACCTTATTAGATTGATAGTCCCCATTAATATATTTCTAAGGGTAGGTGGTACGCCACATGGTTCCTCGCGGTTGATAATTTATACCCTCATTAATATGAATCTCCAAAGTATGGTTAAAAATCCCCTAAACGATTGCAACAAGAAGTTATAAGTCGGCCCCAAAATCAGGAAAAGGAGAAAAATGGTTGCAAAAAGAAGTTAGAGGATAGCCCTAAAGTCAAAAAAAGGAGGTACTTGGAAAATTATAAATACCCATCATGAGCCTCTCATTTAATCATTAATCAAGTGTGTGAAATCTAGCAAGTATGTGGTTTGTTTGCACAAGTGAGATAGTGAAGCAGTGCGAAGGAAAGAAGTCTCGGAGTTGCATATGTGTGAAGGGTTTATTGGAAACCCTATCTGAGGTGACTGATACAGGAGGATCTCGGTGGCCACCCACCTTTTCCAATTGGCTCAAAATAGTTTTTTGGCAACTTATTACTTTTAGCAGTTTTTCGGTTCCCAAACTTCTAGGGCCATTTTGAGGGCCCAAACAACATTTTTTCACGATTGGGAACCTCAATGATAGTCAAAGGCTTTGATTGATCCCCCTAAATGAATATCATCATCAATACCTTTCCAACGAGTTATTGTACACCCTAAATAAAGATCGTATGCAAACGTTACGACCCTGGGAAGTTGATGTACTAACTTACCCCAACGGGGCCCACATGAATTTTTGAGCTTCATCTCCTAGGGTTAGGTTATTGGATGTCTAGGGTTTTGGAAATCATTTTTATTGTAAAAAATCCTTTAGTGCCTCATTATACTCAACTTCTTGTGAATGAGTGTAGTCGTCACACCACTTCTTAGAGATAAGATACCACCATTCTAGCAAGCTTGTTTTCAGTATGCATTTTACACTTTTCAACATATTTCTTATTTAATAGAAAACAAGTTTTAATGTATCTTTTTTATTTTTCATTGTGTATCTATGTTAGTATTATAAATATGTGGTTTCATTTCATTCCTCTCATAAATCCAGATCAGTGGTATCAGCGCGGTCTACTCCTTGTCGTTGTTTTTGATGCATGTCCCCGATGCGGTTAGGGTATAGAGAGTTGGG
>SNQJ01S0152535.1:0-22904 GCA_010110895.2 Picea sitchensis | reverse complement strand
AGGAGGAAGTCACTCCCCACACTGAGATGTTTCCTCTTCCTAACCAACTGGGTGAAGAAACCCAAATATTTCCTCTCCTCATACATTAAAATTGGTCATTTATATCAAGCATCAGAAGGTCACTGTCTTAATTGAAAATGACAACACCCACAATTTCATTCATCACCACATCTCCCAAGAAACACATTGTTATATCCATGTTGTTAACAACACTCTAGTTATGATTGCTAATAGGGGATCTATGAAATGTGGTGGTTGGTGTGAAAAAGTGGAACTTCAATTGGATGAATATTCCTTGAAAAATCACATGTTTTCCACTGAAATGGGTGGCTATGATATTTCTTTGGGTGTTTAATGGTGGAGAACATTAGGCTTAATCACCATGGATTTCTTGGAATTATACATGAGTTTCAAGAAGGATGGGCATGCTTACATGCTCAAAGGTCTCAAATCAAGCTCTATATAAATATTCATCTCCTATTGTATGGAAAGGATCCTAAAAATGGGTCATTCTAACATTATTTCACATTTCCATGCTATTCAAACCTTTGAGGATAGTTCTCAACTAGTTCATCTAGATTTGTAGTTAGTTTTGGACAAACAACAATGGGTATTTAAACTTCCCCAAGGACTAACCTCCTCACATTGAGATAATGATCATTGTATCCCATTGCTTGTAGTTAGCCTACCACTATATGTGTGCTTATATCATTATCCTTTTCCCCAAAAGAATGAAATATAAAATATTGTCTAGGAGCTATTTTTTGTAGGTATCGTTCATCCTAGTGCCAACCCTACTCTTCTCTAGTCCTCATGGTTATTTAAAAATAAGGCACTTAGTGCATGTGTCTTTATTTCTTACCTCTTAGCAACTCAAGCATCAAAGATAAATATCCTATATCTCTTGGTGCATGTGTCTTGATTGCAAATTAAAAAAGTCTTTATATGGTCTCAAATAGTCTCCTAGAATGTGATACCAAAAGTTTACTTTCTTTTTGTTGGGATTGGGATTTCTAAGATCCAAATGAGATCATTGTGTGTAATACAAACAAGATGGTGGTAAATTCCTTCTTATCGCTCTATATTCACATGATAAGTTATTCTTTGGTAATAGTAAGGATGTGATTCATGATTTGAAGTTTCAACTTTATAAGCACAATTTGATATGAAGGACTTGGGGATTGAAAGATATATCTTAGGAATGGAGAGTGGGATAAATAGAGAAATTAGAAATATTTGGTTAAGTTCAAATTGAGTATGTAAACTCTATGCTACAAAACTTTTTCATGGAAAATTGCAAACCATTGAGTGTTCCGATTTCTGTGGAAACTAAGATTTTAGTTGAACAATGTCTTACAACGCCCACAGAAATGGAGGATATTTCTTATGTTCCTTATGCTAGTGTAGTTGGTAGTTTGATGTATTCTATGGTATGTACAAGACCAAAAATTGCCCAAGCAGTGGGAGTATTGATTCAATTAATGGCTAATCCTAGACATGAACATTGGGGTACAATGAAGAGGGCCTTTAGGTATTTGCGAGGTACTTATGAATATTCCATTTTTTTTTTTATCATAGTGATGTTTTAGGGAACTCACACTTAGTAGACATACATGGTTTTGTGGATTCTGATTAGGTAGGAGATGCATATAGAAGGAGATCTATGATTGGACACATGTTTCAATTGTTTGGTGTAATAGTAAGTTGGATGAGAAAGAAATAAGATGCGGTCTCTTTTTCCACTCCATAGGCAGAGCATATGGTATCTACTGATGCCTATGAAACTATGTTCAAAACTAGGGTTAATTTAGAGATCTATTACAGTTCAATGTGATAGTAACAATGTCATTTTTCTAGCTAAGAACCCAACCGTTCATGCAAAGAAAAATTATATAAATATCCAGTTCCATTTCATTAGGGACATGGTAGAGGATAGAAAGGTGATACTAGATAAAGTTGACACTTGGTAGAATGTTGCAGATTCATTGATGAAAATCATGAGTACATGTAAATTCAAGTGGTGTTGTAAGTATATGGGCCTTATGGCCCCTAACAATTAGCTTACAATTTGATGCATTCTCCCTTAGAATCATGTAAGGTATATGAAAAGTGGGAGAATATTGGGGTAGGTGTGTCATACACCTTGCAATCCTCTAGTGGAGAAAGTAATAAATGCAGAGCAACAAAATGGAATAAATGCATAGAAATAGCAAGGAATAAATGTAGAGCAATAACAATGAATAAATGATGACTAGTTGCAAGGAATACACGCATATCACTAGTAGGCAATCAATTTTAAGCAAAAAATTGGCCAATCACTTGCTAGTGGTTGCCAACATGTAGAATTAAAAAACTATAAACTGCTTATGGTTTTGTTATGACTATTTATTCAATGCTAGGGTAACTTGGAGGAAAATAGAGTGTAAGTTTTAACTCATTGTTTGTTGTGGCCACAACAAACCCCTTTACTTTTTCTCTCACAAGCGAAAGGAAATGCCCCCCTACTAAAATTTGAACACTAATGCCTAATACTCTACTACTATGAGCCTAATGTTTATTCTTCATCTACTTCGAGGGAGTTGGGGGTTTGATATTTATTGATGATTTTTTTTATGGAGGTTTCTTAATCCTTGTGATATTATGCTTCTTGTCTTCTGATGCTTCGCTGACATTTGTATGATAAAATTGACAAGTTATATTTGGTACCTTGTGCATATTTCGAAGTATTTGATGATCCTATATGGCTGCAGAGATTGATGTTCTATTGTATGCCTTGAATGAGTTTGCTCTTGGGAAGTTTTTAATGAATTTCTTAAATGAAGAACATGTTTGCATTTTTCATCCTCTTGCTTGCATGTTGTGCCTAATGCCTTCATATTTATGCTCTTATATATTGATCATATTCTTTGGTTTCACTCTTAACTTGAATCACAATATCAATAATCATTCTTTTGAGTTTGAGACTTGGCACATGCAGTTTTCAGGAAACCTATCTACAACAACCCATGATTATATTTGAACAACACCGACAGTAATTTATAAGTTTCATTGAAGGTAGGGAATATAATGTTTATAGTGTATTGAAAAGTATATTTTTAATCACATAATTGATCTCATAATTTATGTGGTTGTAGAAGCAGGTTCACAAAGCCACTTCACTTACATGACTTCTCTAGTCTTGAGATGCATGTGGGGGAATACCTTGATCTTCTTTCTCTTTTCGAGACCTCTCTCTATCCAAACATTGTCTATAATTTGAAGCCAACATTTAGCACTATGGAATAAGCCTTGCCTTGCCCAAGCCTCATCCAGATTTGTCTTTGTATCACCATTGCGGTGATGAGGTTAGAACCTTGATCTCTGTCAAGAACTTTGATTTCCATACAACCTAGCTCTTTGTCTTGACCCTCGGTTACTTGGAACATACCTGATATACCTTTCTCCTAATTTTGGTCCCTAGGTGCAGAACCCTGACCAATGGAACCATGGCGAGCATGTAATCCTAACTCGTGTGTGACTTGGTCTAATTTCCTAATTTATATTTATATTTTTATCTATGTATATATATTCATTTCTTTTGTTTCTTCATTTTAATTTTAATTTTGTTTTCCCTTTTACCTCCTAAGTCCTAGGTTGTACATATCCATTTTATTTTTCTCATTAATTTAGTTTTAAATTTAACCTTTCATTTTTCTCTCACTCAATTAAAATTCAATGTAATATCTCATCAGACCTCTCCCCATGTTTCTTCCCATTGGTACTCACATTTACTTCATAGTAAATTCCATGGAGAATTTACTATCAAGAAAAATCTTCCTCCTATCCTCATGCAATTCATCTCTTCCTTTCCCGAAGACCCTTTGCAAATTAGCCCTATTGATTCAATATTTCTTCACTTTAGAAAATCTTATTAGAATACCTCATAGGGATCTAGCCTTAGCATCATTTCAATGTTTTAAAATATGGAATGGTGCGATCAAAGTCATATATTGGATTAATCAATTGGAATCTGAAATTCCATTGGAATCAATTCATTGGAGAAAACCCAATCGTCTACTTACCATGTCGACCGTCAGACTTCGATTGTCATCGGAGCCTAGTCCATCGAAGCTCACGCAACACTCCTAACTTACCATCTTGACCCATCGAAGTCCGAGAGCCATCAGAATGGAAGTTGTATTATTACCATCTTGTCCCATCAAAGTTTGAAATTTGGAATCCACTCATGTCGGAGTCATTTACCATGTCAAACCCATCCAAAGCCATTGGAGTTCGAATTGTCATAATTTTTTAAGTAATTGGAATTTCAAAATTATTATGTTCAAGGTTTTTAATTATCACATAGCATGGAACATTGGAGTAATATAATTTAATATTATTTTTCCCATTGAAATATATCCATCAGAGCTCACTCCTCACTCCAGTTTTTACTTCTGACATCTCAATTTTCTTTAGTTTTGTAATTTTGACTTTGGGATATTTTTTCATTTGGAAGGGGGGTATTTAATATTTTTATTTATTTTATTAATTTTTACTCGGGTAATGGGAATTTTTATTATTATTATTGTTTATTTTATTTAATGACTTAATTGTAATAATTTGTATCTTTATTAATTTGATTTTTAACATGTAAAAAATTTAATTATTTTCTTATTTTGTTTCCTTTTATTTTAATTTTCCTAATTTCTAGGAGGATTATTGGGAAAAATCAGAATACGAGCCCGAGGTCATATGCCTTCTCTAGGTTGTATACAAATTAGATAAGCATGATGAAACTATTTAAAACATTCACTTTTGTATTTTCTTATGCATGTGGGATTATTATTTTCAGGTTTAAGATCAACGACTCAAATTCACCCACAGGTAGATCAAGGGTTGTTGAGTACTGATTTTCAAATGAGCATATCTTGAGAAACATGTATCAGAATCAGGCCCATGATACCTCATTGGAAAGGTATCAAGACAAATAATGCATTAGAATAGGTATTTAGGTGATAATAGTAATGGAAAACCTCCTAAATAGAAGAAAACAATAGACCATGAATTCACATGGAAAATTGACTATGCAAAATTTGGGTAGCTGTAACTCATGATCCATGATGCCAAATCAAGAAAGAGAGGACTAGTTGGAAAGATTATAAGGACACAAATAGATAATAATAATAAAATTAACTAGACCAGAAACATAAATGCCCATAAAATTTACGAGAAAATCAGGCACAAATTTAATTGGAGATGGACCGCGAATTGTTCTAAAATGCATATCTCAAGTTCCGGGTGGTCAAATAAAGTGTGATATATCTCATTGGAAATATGGAACAATGAATAATATTTTAGTAAAGTAATTTTTACCATATTTATCACTAAAATTCTCATAAAATTAGAAGAACAAAAGTTGACGTAGTTGGGAGGAATTAAAGATATTTTCAATAATGGTGACTTGTGGAATTCATACAATGTAAATATGAAAAATTTAAAAGTCTTCTTAAATTATGTCCTTAGTGGAATGTATTTGTTAATAAATATGTAAGAGAAATTCAAATTGTAAGATAACAAAAATAAGGGAGATGAAATGAAAAGTTGTAACTAAAAGAAATGAACAATTACGGGAAATGAAGTGTCTCTCTTGTTTTATAAAAAGAGAAATCATAGTACGAAGGAAAGTAAATTTTTCCCATTGTAGATATGGATGGTATTCTTATCTATGATTCAATAAAGAGAAGAAGGAATTTATGGATCATAAATGTTTCGTGACTGTATATGGGACTCTTCTTCATGTGCGGATGTTTCATGTGTTTCTCAAACAATTTGTTATATGAACTATTTCTGTACATGTTATTTAAGATGCTTATGCATTTACAATTTCTATTGGATACAATAATGGTGTTGTAGGTGTAATTTTAACTATTTATGTTTATATCTATTGCATTATCGTTTTCATATATTGTTGTTTTCCATGAACTATTTCTTCAATTAGTGATATCATCTTATATTGTATTCATCTATTAGTTTTTCTCTTGTGGGATAGAATATAAATAGTTATATTTGTTAGTTCACATTTACTTTAATTAGATTATATTTAGAATTAATTAGAACATTTTGGGGGGTAGTTTGATATCTTTCCCCTTCTTATTCTTTTAATTCTGAGCGGCAACGAGGCCCACATAATCTTCATAAATGCTACACCAAATGAGTAGGTTTAATTTGGACCCGCCATTGGGTGTTCTCCCTTACCTACTTGATAAGCTATTTGGACCCGTCAACATAAATGACACTAGAAGGAGGGATAGATGAAAAGTTGACCCTGTGGAGTCACTAGTATTAATTTAATTTTTATTTATTAATGGATCCATCCCATATCCTTTTATGGAGGTTTTTTTCTGGTACAGTACCTCCCAAACCTCCTAGAAATATTTTACATTTCTTGTCTCAATTTAAATTTGATGGCGAGGGTGAAACCTCTGCATCTAAACATGCTTTGAAATTATGGAAATTTTATTTTTTCTCAAAATATTATTGATGGAAGTGTTAGTTGTAGGCTATTCATTCTCACTCTTGCAGGTCGGATCAAGAGCTGGTGTGATACTTTTCCAGTCGCCTCTATTCACACATGGGAACAATTTATGCGTGAATTTTTGCATGCTTTTGAAAATTATGATTATGATAAATTGTGTGAAGAAATTTTAGAGCTTTGAAAGAAAAAAGATGAATCTCTAGAATAATTTTCTATTCGATTTATACATCTTCTTTATATATTTCACTTGGATGATACGTCCTTTGTCAACGATTCACTTCTACTTTTAATTTCTCTTACTAATGAAACATATTAGTTGGTGGATGAAGAATCTATATAGTCTTAATGTTAATTTACATGGAAATGTTCAGATACTAATGATTTAGTTGAACTTAATATGTATGGATATTTATTTACCATGGGGGATATTGATCAGAGAGAATTATTTTTCGGAAGAAACATATGTATCCTCCCACCACTCCATCCCCCCTTTCTTTCCTGATGATGAAAAAGAGACCTCCTTTGTAATAAATTTAATTTCATATTTTTCTGTAGCTTACCAAGAGGATGATTTTTTCTACTGATAATGGGACACTTCGAGTCACATCGATGGTTATGTCAAGTTCTCATTACTTTATCTCACCTTCATCATTGAAAAAAATGGAGGAGGATATGGAGAAAGACATTAATGTTGATCATTCTATTAGTGAAGAAAATATGGAAACTCCTAACATGATACCTTCCACATCAATGGATAATTTGGAATTATTTTCTTTTGATTTGAATTTTCCTACCGTTATAAATTCTCCTAGTGTTAGAAAAATAGGATCATAGAGAAATAAAATAAAACAAATGCGAAAATAAAACACATAATATACACAATAAAATAGACACACATATATATATGGTTCACCCAGTGTGGGCTATGTCCACCAAAGAAATTTCAGGTCCTTCCTTTATTATTATCCAACAAATGAAGGGATATAACCTACAACATATCCGTTGTAACTTCCTCTTATTTCTCTCACAATCTCCTCTCTCAGAATACAATATTCACTCGCTCACACAACCACAATATAATTCCCTCATACAAGAAAATATGGTTTCCTTCTAGGGGAAAAATCCCTAACATAACTTATATCGTCATATCCGTGACCTTATAATGAATGGTTCATATTGACTATGAAATTACAATATTTTACAAGATAATTTTTCCCAAAATTTTTCTTCAGGGGAACTTCCCCCGAATCCCCCACCAGGGGGGGCTCCAAAATTTCTCTCCGCTCCCCCTGGACCCCCTTAGCGAGAAAAGTGGGGGAAAATACCCCCCACATCCCCCCATCAGGTAATGGGGTCCAAATGCATCTAAAACAAGACCTATGAATCAGGAAGATAATCAGGCTCCACAACCAACAATCTCCCACTTGGAGACTGATCATGACAACTCCACTGCTGGACTATGATCCACCTTTGACTTGGAAAATTTATCATCTTCACCTTCATGCTTGAAGACCAAATGAAACTGATCAGGAACTCAATTTATACCTGGTTACTACCTTTTTTAACATGATTGTAAGATTTTGGCTAATATGTATCTTTTCCAACTTCAATTTTCCATCTTCCAAAACATATCGTATGAAATGATACCTGAGTTGTATATGATTAGTCTTAGAATGAATAGATAAGTTATTTTCAAGATGGATGACACTCTGGGTGTCAAAGTGCAACTTGCTATTCTCCTTCTTCTTTCCAAATTCCTCCATAAACCTCTGTAACCAAATCACCTCTTTACTAGCCTCTGTAGAAACAACATACTCTGCTTCTATTGTTGATAGTGAAACAACCTTTTGGATTTTTGAAATACAACTTACTATTGTTCCACCTATAGTAAAAAAATACCCTGTGGTGCTTCTCCTGCTATCTTTATCAGCTTCCATATTTGAATCAACATATCCCTATAGAACAATGTTTGAACCTCGAAAACATAATGCATGAGTAGTAGTACCTCTCAAATACATGAGAATCCACTTTACTACCTCCCAATGTTCTTTACCTGGATTGTTTATATACCTACTCACAACTCCCACTACAATATGTGCAATATTTGGTCTTGTGCACAACATAACATACGTTAAGCTACCAACTACTGAATAATAAGGGACCCTAGACATGTATTCTATATTCTCCCGTGTCTTGGGACACATTTCCTTGGTTAACTTGAAATGGATGGCCTAAGGTGTACTAACTGTTTTTTCATTCTACATTCTAAACCTCTCCAACACCTTCTCTATGTACTCACCCTGAGACAATGTTAATTTGTGATTTTTCCTATCTCTTGTTATTCTCATACCAAGGATTTTCTTTGCATCAACCAAATCCTTCATCACAAATGAATTATCTAATTTCTTTTTTAGCACATTTATATCCTACATGTTAGACCCTGCAACAAGCATGCCATCTACATATAATATCAAGATAATATAGCTTCCATTTTCCATCCTCTTAAAATAAAAAATAGTGATCAGAATGCCATCTACTATAACCTTATTCTATCATAAACTTGTCAAACTTCAAATACCACTTCCTTAGAGCTTACTTTAGGCCATACAAGCTCTTCTTAAACCTGCATACCAAATTCTCCTTTCCTTTGATCTCATACCCCTGTGGTTGCTGCATATAAATATCTTCCTCCAAATCTCCATGGAGAAAAGTTGTTTTTACATCTAACTATTCAAGATGCAAATATTTTACTACCAAAAGACTTAAAATAGTCCTAATTGAAGTCATTTTAACAATAGGATAAAATATTGCATCAAAATCTATACCTTTCTTTTGTGCAAACCCCTTTACAACAAGTCTAACCTTGTATCATTTTTTGCATCCATCGTATTCCTTCAACCTGTAAACCCATTTATTCTGCAATGATATTTTTCCTGCATGTAACTGAACCAAGTCCTAAGTCCAGTTATTTACCAAGGAATCCATTTCCTCTTTCATGCCTTGCTCCCAGTTATTTTAGTGACTACCTGCATTGCCTCTTCATAACTTTCTGGTTCACCAGATTCAGTCAACAATAAATAATACAATGAAATAAAGTATTGTTTAGGGGGTCTACTTAACTTGATATATATTCTAACGACACTTGTGGGAGTTTGAGGTACCTGCTGCTCTTATTGTTGTACATTTTTATTTTATGGTACCTTTGGAATTTCATTTTCTTTGATTTCAACAAGCACTATGTATTCCATGTTTTCCTTTTCATGTTTCTTTCCCTGCAACTGATATATGTACATGACCTTTTCATTGAATACCACATATCTACTCCTAATGATTTTATGATTTTCATAATCCCATAAGTGATAACCAAAATTATTAACACCATATCCAATAAAGGTACACTTCTTGGATTTTTCCTCAAGCTTTGTTCTATTTTATTTATCAATATGGACAAATGCTTCGCAATCGAAAGTATTAAGAAATGAGTAGTTTACCTTATTACATGTCCATTCCTCCTATGGAATGCCACCATCCAAGGAGATTGAAGATCCTCTATTTATTAAGTAAACAACAATATCTACAACATCTGCCTAAAAATGTAAGGGCAACCCAACATGCAATCTCATACTCCTTGCACATTCCTGATTGTCCTGTTCATCTTTTCTAACACACCATTTTCTTGTGGTGTTCATGGAACTGTCTTTTCTCTACAAATCCTATGGTATGAACAATAATTATCCAAATCCTTGCTGCATTATTCACCTCCATTGTTTAATTTGAGACACTTCAAAATTTTTCCTGTCTCGTTCTCAACCAAATCTTTCCATTTCTTAAAAGTGTCAAAAACATCATATTTTTGTCAAATGCAATAAACCCACGTTTTTCTAGTTGCATCATCAATAAAAGTAATATAATAATGAGATCCACCAAGAGATAATACTTGATCTAGTCCCCATACATCTATATGCACAAGATCTAACTATTTAATCTTCTTTTTCTTCCCAACTATGATAAATCTGACTCTCTTTTGTTTTCCATAAATATAATGCTCACACAAATCCAAATAAACTTGTTTAAGATTTGGCAAAAAATTCCTTTTGTGAATTATCTGCATCCCATTCTCACTCATGTGTCCAAGCCTATGATTCCACAATGTTGTATCCACACCTGTAGAAGCTAAAGAGATTGACGAGTCAACATTACTAGTACATAAATGCAATTTACCTACCTTATCTCCTTTTCCCATTGCCAGTGATCCTTTGGTGACCTTCTATGCTTTATCTATAAATGTAGATATATAGCCTTCACTTGTCAACTGTCCTATTGAAATTAGATTTCTTCTCAGATCTGGTATATGTCTCACCTGTTTTATTAATCATTGGTTTCCATTCTTTTTCTTTTTTTGTACCTTACCCATTCCAACAATTTGACATGGTTCATCATCACCCAAATAAACCTGTCCAAAATCACCTTGAACATAATTTTGAAAATATTTCCTATGGGGTGTAGCATGAAATGAAGCCCCTGAATCTACTAGCCAAGACTCAATAATATTATCTAAATAAATAATCAAAGCATCTTGTAATACATCACTTGCTACATTTGCTTCCTGATTTTTCTTCTGCTGTCCATATATTTGTTTCTTTAGAGCTTTGCAGTCTTTCTTCATATGTCCTTTCTTCCCACATGTAACATCCCCAACCAACAACATGCCAAAAAATGCCACTAACACAACCTTAACTTAGCCTTTAAAGCTCTGATACCAATTTTTAACGTCCCCAACCACCAACCGACCTGGGCAATGCCACTACTCAGACCCTTCACTTAGTTATGATACCAAACTGTAGCATCCCCAACCAACACAGAGACCGGGTAATGCTACCACTATAGAATATACACTTATATAATATATGCATTTTAATCGAATTAAAACACTTAATCACAATAATCATAGAATTAGTGCTACCATACAAAATCAATGGAATTAATAGCAGTTCATATACACAACGGAATACATGAGAACATTCAAGCATCACAGACATGCATAACATATAAATTAAGCATAGATTGATACTTATCTTTTCAATTGGAGTAACACCACCAAATACATGCAGACCTTCCACGAACCTCCCAACCATAGACCACACTGCTCATCACGCTCAGCAGTGGGTCATCCTTGAGCTGGGACTAAGCTCCACCCAGGGCAAGGGATTCCTAGACTAGGCCGAGGTTACAGGAAACTACACAGTGCAACCGAAAGGATTCTCTCCAGGAGCCTTATTATGCCCATTACTCATGGATTCTCATTCCCCACATGTTTGTTCCACCCGGGAGTATACACCTTCACTGTCACACAATCCATCGACTGCTTCACCTCCCTCTCAGGGTCTCGAAAACAAGACGGATCAGGAATTCTCAAAACTCCGTAGCTGGTGCTGGACTCTATTTGGGAGAAAACCACTTCCCAACAAACTCTCTCACCTAGAGAGAGCTGCTCAGAGTCCTAACAACCCACCTCTTCTAGCACGTGCCTGACAACCCGCTTCTTCAACTAGTTTCAACTCAATTCTTGCAAGGTGAGGATAAAAGCAACATCAATAGAAATTTGGTTAACTCATGGTGACAACAACAACACGAATTTGGGTATGGACATCCAAAAATGACAACAGTCCACACTAAGACACAACACAGTTCAAACATTTACAAGGTGCTCGGACTTCACAGGAGACATGGCTCATGCCATGAGTTTGCCACTAGTTCAGGGTGCGTGAAAATGAATCAAAACATAGAGTCAATTATGGAGGTCTCAGGTTTAGGCAGAGGATGGGAGAATGGCCAAACGAACAACTTTACCGTGAGGGTTTCCTTCCCTGTGCACGGGTAAGCAAATGCAGACGCAGAGGGAAAATGGGTTCAGACACCCATGATCCCAGCGAACTTAGGCGGAGGATGACTGAATGACAGAATGACCCCCAACATGGCTGACTCATCAATTTTAACTGCCTGCACCCAGGTCAACACTTATCTTCCTGGAGCTGTATGCATTTCCTTTTTCACACGTTGCCTCTCCTAGGACTTAGGATAAAAACACTCAACACTTAGCATGCCCACTTTAACCTTCATGAATTAATAATAAATATTATTCCTTTAGAGGTATTCCCCCTAGCTTAGCCCCTAGGCCCACACACTTAGCCTCCTCCCTTACCCAACCTTGTGGAAGCTTAGTCCCCCATCACTCTTTCTTCATGGTCGGTTTGCACACAATGATGTTTATATTTTATTAATGATCTACATAGTTACATATACAAAATCAGGCTCTTGGACTTTAACACTTAGGCTCTCCGGTCTAATAAACACATAATCCCACCAACTTATCAACACTCATCTCACTGACCTACAAAACATGTTTACAATTTATAAATACAACTGGGGCTCGTCCTTGGGGATATTACAATCCCCTTCTCTTATTTTTTTACTGTCCTCAGTGCAACTTTTTACACAACATCAACAAGATTTCCAAAATCTTCAAAGAGATGCGAGTATTATGCCCACATAACATGCTCATTCTCCCATGTCGCATCCTCAGGATAGTACCAGGTCCACTAGACCTTTACAAGCCCTATGGCTCGATTCTAGAGCTGTTTTCTCTTCCGGTCCAATATGCGCACTGTATGCACTTGCAAGATGCCTTCTTGCTCTACCTGAATCACATTCCAATCAATAACATGATTAGCATCAGGTATATATTTCTTAAGCAATGAAACATGGAACACATTATGTACAGTCATGGATGCATGTAATGCAAGAATATATGCAATGTATATATATGTATATACATGCAATTTTAATAACATTATAACCTGTATACAAGATACACAACATACAATAAATAGAGAATTGTACTTATCTTTTGATTGAGAAGACCTCCATATCAACATGGTCTAGGCCAAGGTACGAAACCTCAACAACACTCCAACCAACGGTCTCTCCTTCCCCACATGCATGTCCCACCCCATGAGTGTACACCTTCACTTTCACACAATACATCAGCTTTTACACCTCCCTTTCCTTGGGCTTTAGCAACAGGACAACTCAGGAAGTCTCAGAGCACCGTGGCTCCTGGAGTTCCAACTGCCCTCAGAGATTTCCAATCAACATCTTCCCGAGCTACTCTTTGTAGTCAACATTCCACTTTAATCAACATCATTTCATCTGCATCGCTCACATGTAGTTATCACGAGGAAACATAAATTAATTCATTTAGGAACTCAAATTGAGTTCAAAAGGGAATTCAACTTTTTCCCCAAAACAGGAAATTCCATTTCACAATTCTTCTTGGCTGTTGCCAAATTAGGATTGCAACCTTCCTTGTGGTTTTCCATAAGCACCAAACTGCATACCATTTTCCTACAAGGCTTCATCTTTCATACTGCCAACAATTGTCAGTATTTCCTGTACATCATAATTCAATTGCAATATGTACATAACCATATGCAATGATTTTAGAATTGTCTGCATCTAGCAATTCAATCATAATTACCCAAAAATTTAATAAACTATAACGACTCGTCATTCTATGCATATGCATGTTCACAGTAATATCCGTAAGTTCATTACTTCTTTTTCTAAACAAGAAAATTTCCTGTAGTCAATGCTCATGTGACTACTTGACTTGCAAATTTCCTGTTGGAATGTCTAACACCTCCCTGAAATGTCCTCAACTTCATGAGTTAACAACATTTCAGCTGTTAGTAACAATTATTTCCATGCAATAATATATATGCATGTACTTACAAAACACATTCAATCATTGCATTTAGTATACAATTCTGTCACTTATTATGCATGAGTGCAATTCTCAATGCTCTTCATCTTAGTCATGTATCTCACCATCCATAAGTTGGAATTCTGGCCAATGTGTTGACACATTCTCCACAAACTTCCTATTGTCTTCCCAATTAATTGGATGCCTTCCTTTTCTACCTGAACACTACACCAAGAATATAATTCTGTGGTGTTCATTAGTGTTAGAAAAAAGGTTGCAGTCCAAGTTTTATTTAAAGGTAGGAATATTTTAGTACTTGTGTGGCTCATAACCTTTCCATATCCAACCCTATCCTAGTCTCATACATGACTAGCTTACTGGCATTCATTCTTATAACAAGTTCTTATATTTTAATTCTTTGGTTATTACCCCATAACCAAATTAACATGACATTCTACTATGTCAGTGTGTGCATTCAGAAGCTTTGAATTAATACATGCCTCCAACCTTTACCACATCCAGTGGTATGCATTTAATAATATAATCATGTGATTTTATAAAAATGACTTTGGCTGAGGAAATTCTTACCTAAATTTCCTTTCAACAATTATGAAAAAAGAGTAATAAAACTCATACCTTCATGACTTCCAGTAATAAATTTTATACTACCTGAATGTCTGATGGCAGTAGAAGATTCCATGTTTCTTTTATCAAACTTATAACCAACACTTCAGCTCTCTGTTGCTTCCCTCCTTATGAAACAACATCACCAACAACACATGCAAACACACACGCAATCTTTCCTCTGGTTGACCCAACAAGCCGTAACATACTTGGTTCCACAGAAATTGCAACAACTTCTTTCTCCCTATAAAAATTTTAATTGTTGATCCCAAAAGTCTACAATTCTTCCCAAATTCCTGAATCTTCTTGTGCTCTCACTGTGATCACTATACATGACTATTTATTCCTTGAGCACTTTCGACGCAGTGCCCCTACCTTAGCAGGATCTGCTGACCTCCTGGTCAAAGGATATTTCCAAATGATGAGTCAGATTGACTCTTCGGGCCTTTGCTAGACCCCTATTAATCTTACATAGGTCCCCTTTTCTTTTTTAGGCATGTCATGTCCTAATAGACTCACAGGCTTATTCTTGCGCACTTCCAAAACTCCAAGTTTCAGGCGCTAACCCCTTTTTCGTTAGCCCTTTCCTTCATATGACTCTGGGCTATGAACTCATGGAAAACTGTGATTGCAAGGGTGGGAAAGAGTGGTTTTAGGCCAACCTGCTTTTCGCCCTGCAATTCACCTCCAACTGCCACACATCACTTTGTTAAAACCGTGGTATAAATTTTGGCCCACTCTCATATTTTTAACATCCAAGCAAGTTCTGGCCCCGCAATCCAGCTCATCCATCGACCTCCAATCCCTTGGTGATGATCCACGATCAACGACTGCTATCTATCCTCCCTTTTCTACCTTATTTCCTCATTCCACACACGATCTCATATCTACAATATCTGTCGACACATAGCTCCCTTCCAAATCAACGACTACGGTTGATTCTGAATCTCCGGCCCTTGGGAGTTTCAACTCTCAACTATCTTCTTTTCCCCGTATGACAATATTTCGGAGTGGAATATCTATTGACACCTATCCTCAAAAATCAGACGGTTCTGATGAAGTCCGACTCTCCGGCCTCCGGGAGTTCTCACGTCTCCACACACACAAATCTCTATAGTGAATTTGCTCGGAGTGATAGATCTTATGTCACACATCCTCTCCAAATCAATGACCCTGATTCTATTTGACTTAGACTCTTTTCGACCAAGACCAGATCAACGGTCCTTCGACCTCCTCCTCGATCAACGATAGATATCTCCTTCGGGACTTCGACTCTTTCATCCTCTACTTTCCTCCAGAGTGATCCGTACCCGGAGTTCCATATCTAGAGCCACGCGTCCATTTTCAGATCAATGACCAAGATTTACTTCGGCTGTCTCTCCTCCTCCTTGTTCGAAAACTTTCAAAGTTGTGGATCTTACACCACCTATCCTCCTAGACGATGGATGATCCCAAATCAGTTCGAGACTTCAGGACTTTGAAAAGTCCACTTCTCCTGCGTACACAAGGGTTAAGTCTCGTGCGCTTACCTCCGGATCCAATGGTTGTTGGTCCTTCACGCTCAGATCCAACAGATGGGATATGTTCCTCTCTTATGCGATTCCTTTGTTTTTATAGATTCTAATATAACGGTCTAGGCTCCTCCCCACAACCGATATGACGATTGTTGTCGCTCCTCCTCCTGAGATTTTGACTTCTTCCGCCTTGGAAGATTTTTTCAGTGTTCAAAGGCTTCGACCTTTGACCTTTCTCTTGTGAGTCCACCTCTTGGATATTGTCTTCACTCTCATAAGCATTATATATTCTAAGATTTAGGACTTATAATGTGTCTTTCTCCCATGAACTCCTTGTGTTATCTCTTCTGAGCTTTTCGAATTACTCAATCTCCTAAGGGTCTCAGGCCCTTCTGTTTCCTTTCAAAGGAAAACTTCGTGCCCTCTTGGAAACCTTCTACTCAAAGCACACCTTGCTGAGCATTTTCTACAGAGTGTTCAACATCTCTGTGAGTATCTTCCTCTGATAATGTTCTCCCTGAACTCGACAAAGATTTCTCTTTCTGCACACTTGCACTCACTCGATGCCCGCCTGGTAGAGCCCTACAGAGTTCTCAGTGACTTTATCTCTCTCTGAACTCAACACAGAGTTCTTCCTGTGCACTCCTTTCACCTCTGCTGATGAAGGTTCAAAGATATCTCTCATGAGATTCTCTGAGGTTAACTTACCTCTGTCAACACACTCCCTGTGGAAAATGTGCACTACTTTCACTCAAAAACTCAAATAAGAGAAACAATTGAAACTTATTCAATACTTCACCAGTTTATGCATTCAAACCAATCTGAGTTAAGAAAATGTTTAGATTTCATTTTCTTTTCAATCTCTTCTCTTCTCTATAATCATTTTCAGGCACTAGCCCCTTTCTCTTAGTCCCCAATCCATGTGACCATGGGTCGTGACCAAGCACTATATCAATAAGCGCTTACTCGAGCCTTCAGCCTTCAGCATTGGAAGATTTCCAAGCACCACACAACAATCTCTCAGAGTTCTGGATTACCAAACTCGCGAAGTAGGGTAGATCATCATTCCACGTCTACCTAACATCCGACGGCTGACACTTACTATGGAAACTCAGGTGTCTGAGTTCCGGGCCTTCATGTCTTCGGGACTTCGGAGCTTCGGAGGATCTCTCATCCACACATATGAACTGTTAATCTCCAAACATTCCCAATCACCTTTGGTGATGTCATTACGTCACATCACTTAACATTTTATAATTGTGGGGGCATGCAACGATGGTTTGTAGCAACCCACCTTTCATCCCACAATTATTCTGACGATGGTTTGGATTGAAAAAATGCCTTGGGGAATTAACTCCCATGCAACTTTGGTCCCCGCAATGCTTCCTGGCCGTCGACCTTGATGTATCATGACCAATTCCAGTGTGGGACTTCCGACCTTTAACTATGTTATGTAACCTTGACCCCACTAGCCATGCTCATACAGAAAGCCACATGGTGGAATACTAGTGGTTGATACGTGGCCCATTCAGATGGGTGACACGTGTCTCATTCCAAATGCCATTTCAACCTTCCATTGGTTTGAAACCCATTGACATGTGGCACACATCCCATGTGTCCACGTCCATCCAAGTGATGTCATCATGACTCACTACTTCGGCTCTTTGGGATATTTCTCCCTTCACTACTGCGTTTTACCTTTAAACATTGGCCTGATCCAATGGTCTAGCTCTCCTCTCCAAATATATGGTGTAGATCCACTTTGAAGCTTCAGGCTTCGACCCTTCTCTTGTTTCTGTCACGAGACTTCACTGAAGCCATGAAGTCGGAAGGGCTTCTGGTTTAACTCCTCTACACCTTACCCAGATCTGACGGTCATAATGGATTTCCCTTCCTTTCGAACAGATCCTATGGTGCATAACAAACTCTGTTACTCTGTGGATATCCAAAGGAATTCATGGGTAATTGCCTCGCAACATTACCAAATCTAACAATCGTGAAGGATTTTCCTTCTCTTGAACAGATCCTAAGGTCCACATTACTCTGCGGACCAACACCACTTCTGTCGTTGTTTTACAATACCACTATTCCTCATGAGCTTCGTAACACGACCAAGATAACTTCTTGGCACTCAGGAAGATTCTGGGGTTTGAAATTGGTCCTCTAGACACAATTTAGACATGAAAATTCGGGTTCAATGACCACTTATCCAGCCCATTCAGGATCAATGTTTTAAACCTTGGCTCTGAACTTGAATTTTGTTCATTCCAACAAGAATTCTTTTCCAAAAAGTTTGCTTCAACTACCACTAACATAGCCCATCTAGGCTCAGTGTTGAAACAATGGCTCTGATACCAATTTGTAACATCCCCAACCACCAACAGGTCAGGTAATGCCACTAACACAACCTTAACTTAGCCTTTAAATCTCTGATACCAATTTGTAACGTCCCCGACCACCAATCGTCTTGGGAAACACCACTACTGAGACCCTTCACTTAGTTCTGATGCCAAACTGTAGCATCCCCAACCAACATAGAGACCAGGTAATGCTACCACTGTGGAATATACACTTATATAATATATGCATTTTAATTGAATTAAAACACAATCACAATAATCACAAAATTACTGCTACCATACAAAATCAATGGAATTAATAGTAGTTCATATACACAATGGAATACATGATAACATTCAAGCATCACAAACATACATAACATATAAATTAAGCACATAATGATACTTATCTTTTCAATTGGATTAACACCACCAAATACATGCATACCTTCCACGAACCTCCCATCCATAGACCACGCTGCTCATCACGCTCAACAATGGGTCACTCCTGAGCTGGGACTAAGCTCCACCCAGAGCAAGGGATTCCTAGACTAGGCTGAGGTTATAGGAAACTGCATAGTGCAACCGGAAGGATTCTCTCCAGGAGCCTTCTTATGCCCACTACTCACGGACTCTCATTCCCCACATGCCTGTTCCACTCAGGAGTATACACCTTCACTATCATACAGTCCATCGACTGCTTCACCTCCCTCTCAGGGTCTCGGAAATAGACCGGGTTAGGAATTCTTAGAGCTCTGTAGCTGGTGTTGGACTCTCTCTGGGAGAAAACCACTTCCCAACAAACTCTCTCACCTGGAGAGAGCTTCTCACGGGCCTGACAACCTGCCTCTTCTACCACGGGCCTGACATCCCACTTTTTCAACCATTTTCAACTCAATTCCCGCAAGGTGAGAATAAAAACAACAACAATATCAATTCGATTAACTCACGGTGATAGAAGCAACAAGAATTTGGGTATGGACATCCAAAAATGACAACAGTCCACACTAAGACACAACATGGTTTAGGCATTTACAGGGCGCTCAAACTTTACATGAGACACGACTCAGTCCATGATTTTGCCACTGGTTTAGGGTGCATGACAAGGAATCAAAACATAAAGGTCGATGATGGAGGTCTTAGGTTTAGGCGGAGGATGGGAGACTGACCGAACGAACAACCTCCCGTGAGGGTTTCCTTCCCAGTGCATGGGTAAGAAAATGCAGAAGAAGAGGAAAAACAAGTTCAGATGCCCCTAATCCCAATGAACTTAGGTCGAGGATAATAGAATGAAAAAACGACCCCCAACATGGCCGAATCATCAGTTTTAACTACATGCGCCGAGGTCGACACTTGTCTTCCTGGAGCTGCATGCGTTTCCTTTTGCACACGTTGCCTCTCCCAGGACTTAGGATAAAAACACTCAACACTCAACATGTCCACTTTAGCCTTCAAGAATTAATAATAAATATTATTCCTTTAGAGGTAAGCCCCCTAGCTTAGCCCCTAGGCCCACACACTTAGCCTCCTCCCTTACCCAACCTTGTGGAAGCTTAGTCCCCAATCACTCTTTCTTCGTGGTCGGTCTGTACGCAGTGATGTTTATATTTTATTAATGATTTGCATAGTTACATATACAAAATCAGGCTCTTGGCCTTTAACACTTAGGCTCTCCATCCTAATAAACACATAATCCCACCATCTTATAAACACTTGACTCACCAGCCTACAAAACATGTTTACAATTTATAAATACAACTGGGGCTCATCCTTGGGGATATTACACCACAATTCCAACACTCTATCTTTATTCGTCTGAATTAGGATCTGCCATTCCTATACTTCCCACATTTTCCTGGACTCTTTCATCTTTCCCTTTGTATTCCCCTATTCTACAAGGTCAATGCATTACCGGATGTCTCACATGTTATTTTCCATAACGATTCCTCGCTAAGGATAACACCAACAACATCATCAAATTTCAAAGTGTTTGAACTAGAGATAGAGTTACTTACAACCATGATCAAACAATTCCTACTTTCTGGAAATGAGCACACGATTAGAAGAGCTCTAACCTCATCATCAAAGTCCAATTTTACAGAACTTAGCTAATTAGTAACCATATTGAATTCATTTAAATGATCGACAACAAACCCGTCTTCGGACATCTTCATATTAAATAATAGCTTCATTAGAAATACCTTGTTGGAAGACGAGGGTTTTTCATATAGTTTATCCAATCCATTCATCACATCCTCAATTGTCTTTTATTTCAAAATATTGAAATCCACCGATGTTTCTAGGCACAACCGTATCATTCCCAGTTCCTTTCTATCAAGAATCTCCCATTCTTCATCCTTCATACTCACCGATTGTTTTTCTTTTCTGCCCAATGGTAGGTAAATATCCTTCTCATATAAACAATATTCCATATGCATCTTCTATAACTGATAGTTTTGGTTGTTAAATTTCTCAAACTTAAACTTTACATCTTCCTCCATTTCTCCCACTTGAACCAAGAACCCTCTTTTCTTGCGAGTTACATTTCGCTCTGATACTAGTTGTTAGAAAAATAGGATCATGAAATAATAAAATAAAACAAATGCAGAAATAAAACACAGAAGATACACAATACAATAGAGACACAGATATACATGGTTCACCTAGTTTGGGCTATGTCCACCAGATAAATTGTCAGGTCCTTCCTTTATTATTATCTAACAAATGAAGGGATATAACCTACAACATACTTGCTATAACTTCCTCTTCTTTCTCTCACAATATCCTCTCTCATAATACAATATTCACTCGCTCACACAATTGCAATACAATTCCCTCATACAAGAAAATAGGTTTTACTTATAGGGAAAAAATACCTAACATAAGTTCTACCGCCAGATCTACAACCTTATAATGAATAGTCCAGATTGACTACGAAATTACAATATTTTACAAAGCAATTTTTTCCAAAATTTTTCTTCGTGGGTGCTTCCTTTGAATCCCCCGCCAGAGGGGGGAGCTCCAAAATTTATCTCCCCCCGATCCCCCCCATGAGAGAAGTGGGGGGGAAATCCCCCCCACAACCCCATGTTAGGTAATGGGGTCCAAACATGACTAAAACAATACCTATGAATCAAGAAGATAATTGGGCTCCATAACCAACACCTAGTTTAATCGAGATAGATCAAGAATGTTTTTCTACTGTCGATGGATTAGTTCTTGAACCTTCTTGTTCTAATAATTCTTGTGATATTCTCCTCTCTTATAACCATGAGTATGCTTTGGAATATATTTTAGATTCCTATATTTTGCAGGGAAAAAATAACCATGTTGATCATTTCACTTTAGGAGGAGAAATTAATACAAAACATACCTCTTTTAGCGCAATAATCCACTTTTTGATTGAAAGAGGAAAACCATGTTGAGGAAGAACATGTTGATTCTGAAACCATTCATAGTGTGGATCATGTCGATTCACAATCAGTTACCAATTCTCATAAAGAGCAGTAACTACCATTCAAAGAGTCACTTTTTGAAAATGTTTCTTGTTCTAGAGAAGATTTCAATTTTCTTAGTTCTTCTACTTATTATTATTTGTATCCTGATCTCTTTAATGGTTTGATTTTGTAGGAAGAAAATCATTTTCCTATTCAAATAAAATCAATAAGGTCAACCCATTTTGAAGGAATTGATGGTGGTAATGTGCATATGGAAGATAGGGAGGATTAGGCTTCTTCCCACGAACTTACTACAACCATGCCTTATCATCCTTTTTCATGGGATGAAGGGAATGTTGTAGCAGATGTATATCAAACGATATCTTATTATTTTTCATATTCATTTTTTATCAATAGAGAGTCTACATGTTCAAGTATCCCTTCAATTGATATTGCTGATATTAGTGGCTTCCACCACTGTCTTGAAGATATCTTCTATACCATGGTGGATGCAGTTATCACTCCAAGAAACCCTTTGTGGTTGCAGACCAAAGGTGCTTGGTAACTTAAAAAATAAATGTTTTTGTATTTTGTAAGGATGGATCAATGGGATAACTCAATTCAACTATAGCATTCAGACATCAAAGTGATAAACAAATAGACAGTGCTCTCCAAGATTGGTTAAACAGTAAGATAGCTTTAAGTGGATGAAGA
>SNQJ01S0152534.1:0-22904 GCA_010110895.2 Picea sitchensis | reverse complement strand
TTGCATACTGCTTTTCCTTGCAGATGCTTCTTTTCCTGCCAAATGTTCTTCTCCAAAATTAGGCCTTTCCTTCCAAAATTAGGTCTTTCCTCAAAATAGGCATGCACCCAACACTTGGCAAACTTGGTAATTTATTTTCTATTGTTATAAATGTTTTCTACAACCATTAGGGCTTGATTAGATTGTTGATAACTTACTTAACATTATGGTTTAAGAAGGATAAATTCATTGTGCAACACTTGGATCTTATTCCACTTGTTAAGAGATGCATTTTAAGATTTATTTGAAAATTTTTGAGGGCTGATTTCTTGCTTCTTTTGCCAATATATATTGCTGATATAAAATTGTTAATTATTTCTGATTTCATTGCAACAACCCTCATTTGCCAATAGCTAGTGCATAGGATTATTGTTTGCATGTATATACTTGATAATTGTTGAAACCTCTCTCATATATTCAATCAATCAATTGTCTTGTTTCATCACAACTTTCCCCTTGAACCTATCCTATCATCTCAAGTGACCAAGATAGGGAGTCATCGACTTGTCTTCAACTTGCTTTAGGATTTCTTGAGGCCACAAGGGGAGCCTCCATTTTGTTGGATCTTCATCCATCTCTAAAACAAAGGAAATACTTGCATAGGTGAAAATGAAAATTATTTCCAATTGTTTCACAAGTTTGGTATCTTGTGAAGGGATTTGCATAAGTTCTAAACCCTGTGACAACAATACTTAATGATAAAATCCCTAATCCACAAGGTACAACTCAAGGTGAAACTATTATGATGGTCACCATTTTCATCTCAATAACCTATCCTCTTCACTTTAGGCTATCTATCCTCTGGTTCAAGGGGGGTATCCCTAGTAGGATTACTAAGACCAAGTAATGAGGCACAAGGTGAAGTTGAGAGTAGCCTTAGTAAAACAATTTTTTTGGGTTTTTAGGATTTTAAAATAGGTGATGGAAGGAAGTAGAGATCAATTCCAAATCCAAAAAGCACAATAGATTCAAGGTGAAAACAAGAAAAATGGATTCAAGGTGAAACAAATGGCTTATGAGGTTAAGAATAAACCCTCTTAAGAATTGATTTATTTGTTTAAAGGATTAGGGCTTAAATATTAGAACCAAAACGAAGAATAATCCTTCACCCAATCAAGATTAACAATGGATATCAATGTCTACAATAAGGGATCCTCACTACAATAACCTTCATTGACAAGACACCTATGATTTGATGGATTTACTTAATGCCTCTTGCTACATAACTGAAGGAAAAATAAAACAATGAACCAAATAATCACTAAATCAATAAAGAAAGAAGGAAGGAAATACCCTAGAACATATTCCTTCCAAGTGGAATATTTTACCCTTCAAATGGATCAATCTAGTTAGCTTATAGAAGACTTGAACATTTCACCATCTAACCTTATACATCAAATTACAACCAAGATAGAGAATCTTAAGAATTGAAAACAATCATCCACAAAGAAAGAACCATTTACACAACCATATGCTCCAATAAATATATTTCAATTAAGATCCAAGGATTGGAAGCTCCAAAAATCCAACCATGACTGATAATGAAGATGGGAACCTCTATATATAGAATGTTTCTCAAATTGCTTTAAAACAAAATAATATTATCTCATGTGAGATCCTTAGAACTAGCCTATGGAGAAGTAAAATACAATTTTCTCCAACTATCTAATCTAAAATACAAAAACAATGGGATGGTCAATCCATATGTACAATAATAAAGTGACATAAGTCCAAAAGAGAGGGACGTCTCCACTAATTAAGGAAGAAGGAGTGTACAAGGTGCCATCAATACAATCTCCAAAAATTATGCAAAGAAAGACTCCCAAGTCCCCTACAAGCAGATGCATGGATCTCCAAGGTAAAACATCGCCATAAATCATGAGTTAAATCCTTCAAGAAGGGGGAAGCCCCTCCAAATCAGCTCCAAGAGGTCAAGTGTTATGTCTCCAAGGTGGAATTCCATTTTGAAATGATGCTAATGACTTCCTTGAGTCATGGGAGAGGCCAAAAATCCCACACGTGCCAAAATAAATCCCTAATGCAATCTCCAAAGGGGATGTCCCATCAAATGATGTGACACATGCCTTAAAATGTGAAAACAAGGTGAGTGCTCAAGAAACTAAGACATGGCATGGCATGCGAAGTCCAATGCATGAAGAAATAACCCCAAATTGTTTTGACCCATGCCTTGGGAACCATGAACTTCCTTGAGATACATGATGACTTGGGAAATGTGAACTTCCTTGGGCCTGTGAAGATGCCCAAAAACATGAATGTAACCAATGCCATGCCCAAACCCTAGAGGGATTCAACAAAGGGACTATGCATCACAAAATACTACATCACATGATTCACTAATATGCCATCAAACTCTTTAGCTTATTTTGATACGTTAAACCAAGTAAGTTCCCCAACTGTCCAAATCTCAAAAAATACAAGGGTAGTGAGGAAATTCACTTGGAGTAACCCTATGCCAAAATAAGGAGTAATAATAACCATATCTAAAACTAGTGTGGCATATATTCTATCCTGGGTGAGTCTAGTTAAACTAATATTCATTTGTAATTAAAATTCAAATCATATTTTGTATGAGAACCAAAGATCTCAAACCTAGGTGGCTCGATGTAGCAATTGTTAGTATAAAGAAGATGAATCTGGCTTGTAATTATAGTTAACTAGATCATCTAAATGAGATGAGGAGTATGCTATAGCATCCTCAATCCACATGTAATTAATCCAAGTATCGGTCTTGTTACTCTCTCCCACCTAGGGGTAATTAGAGGAGATAATGTCTCGTGGCCCACAATGAAGACATTTATACTGAAAATGATGGTGATCAACATGTCCACAGAAAGAAACCCAGTATCCCACTTAGATGCCTCTTCCTTATCAACATGGCTCATCACAATCAATTGACAAGGAGCATTGGGAGATGGTGTTTCGACACATTATGAGGTACATTAGTCCTTGTTTCATATAAAGTGTCATATTTAATGCATTGGGCATTTGAGTAATGATAATAGGTTGAAGTTGGATAATGAATCATGAGCTCAAAAGTTATGATTTTTTCCTTGCTTCACCTGGTGGCCATCCTAGGCATCCTAGTCCCGTGTTTTCACTCATGGGGAAAAGGGGTACTACTAGTGGTTCCTTGAAAGGGGTAGCATACCATTCCCAATCATAATTACCACGTTTTCATCATTGATCCTTTCGTTCTCCCACCTTTCGGGCAATGTGGTTACATGTACACCAAAAGGGAATGTACCTCATCCTCTTATGAGAAGAAGGGGATAAAGGCCCAAAGGTAGATTGCAATTGGACAATAACAAAGAAATAAATGGGATAATGAGGACATTCAAAATCCATAGTCCATACTTGAGCTCTACCCCCTCATTAATGACAATCACCCCTTGTCCTAATGTTAATAAACACATTATCAATCAAAGAGGACTTGAATATATACTGAATAAAAAGCAAAGGAAGTGATAATAAATGCTTGAAACCTTTTTAAGGGGACTTGCAAATAAATAAAATAAAGAAAAATGAAAACAAGGGGTTTGGAATATGAAAAGCTTCGAGGAAAGGATAAATCAAGCACCATGCACACCCTCTACAAAGGAACTCATGGAGGTGATCACATACATTATCTTGCATGTTAATGACCCCATGCCTAGAAGTAAACTCCATGACCACCCCACATTAATTACATATCTCTAATGGGTTCTTCCGGGAAACATCTTTCCTCTTGGGTACTGGCACACCTAATAGGGTCTTTTGATGGTCCTCCCATACCAAAACTTTCCAAATTGCATAAATTCTTGAGTTTGTGTGAAGTTTGAAGGGGATACCCAATGAGAGTTGTTCATTTTGATTTTGTATTAATATATGTCTTACTTTGTATGGTTCTAAGGACTATTTCCCCTTGTGATTGTTGGTTTTGCTTGATTCCATGGTTTTGAATGACTTGGGTACACCTGAAATGGTCTTGGAGGTCATCCTTGTGATTTCGCCCAAGACGTGCACTTTATGCAAGACATAACACATGTGGCGTAGAGTGATGGGACACTTGATGACTTGCCTCCCTTAGATACATGGTATCACACATATTGGACCTTAGATGATGGAAATATGAGCTTTTACTTTGTAGATACAATCATGCCAACACACAAATGGGCAAGAAGACCACACCTTGGGGCATTGTACCCGGATGTTATTAGGCATTAGATGGAGGACGTTGCACTAGCACATGATTGGATACCATGTAGAGATGAGATTCACCTTCATTCCACCTTGGACATTGGTATTTTCACCTTGGACATTGAGCATATGGATGATGATGTCATGGATTGGGGCTTGCTTGCCATTCAGGCACTGCCTTGATGAGTTGGGTTTTGATGATAAGACATGACCTTTGATGAGGAGAGGTCATCTTCCACCATACTTGACACCTTGATGATGAGACGTGGCCTTTGGAGGCCTCTTACACCTTTTTAGAGCATGACATAACCCACACATGTGGCTTTGGAGGGCTTATTTTAATGTTTTAACATGATTTGTTATTGTTAGAGGCTACTTGAGGGGTCAACCCCACTTATATTAAGAATTATTGTGGACATATGCACTTGGTTACCTCATATATATAGAGGGATCTTGCCATTGTATCAAACATAACTCATCACTTGTGATATCATTACTACTTTCCTTCACGTCTCTAAAAAATTACTTGGAGTTCTTATGTACACTTGTCTTGGATATGTTTATTGCTCTACTTAGTGGATGATCTTGTTGATTAGGGTTTCCTTATGCATGTGACTTGTCCTAGTAAGTGATTTATTGTAAGCTCAAGCATTTCTTATGGTTTATCTTGGCGATTTTCTTCTTTAGAGGGTTAATTTTGCATTTTACCTTGATATTACTTATATTTTGTTAGCAAACCCTAGAGGATTAAGAGTGTTTATCCCCTCCCTCAAATCGTCCCTCTTGTTTTGTCGAAGCATTCAAGGTTTGTCTTAAGGGTTAGGACTGGATATCCCCTTAAGGTTTTCCTTGGCTAGGGTTTATTTCTAGGGGTTAGGATTGGCTATCCCCCTAGGGTTTAAAACCTAGTTATCTTGCGACTTGGAAAGAAAGAGACATGTTAGGCCTATGAGAGTGTAGTCCTAGGGTTTTGTTCCTTCACCTTTTCCTTATCTTCTAACTTGATATTCAATTTGTGCATGAATCCATTTTCCCGAGGAAGTAAAATGGAACTAGTCTCTTATGCTTGTCATGACCTAATAACTCAACTCTCTCAACAAATCTCAAAATCACTCTCTTAGTTTAGCTTGGTGACTTCATTGGCAAGTTAATTGTGCTTCAACACTTCAACACCTTGACGATTACTTGCCAATATTGTTGTTGTTATAAATGAATGTTACAACCATTAGGGATTAAATATATTGTTGAATACTTACTTAATATTGTGGTGAAATATGCTATGAAATATTGTTTGACAATTGGATGTTCATCTGCTCATTGAAGGCTTAATTCTAAGATATAATTACTATTTTTTTGAGATAATTTCTTGTTGTTGTGGAAAAACATATTTTGTTGATATACACTTTTTTACTGCTACAATTTTACAACATCAATCAATCTACTTGATAAGATAGTGTTCTAGAGGTGATTAGTGATTGGTCTAACTTGGTAATTGTCATTTTATGCATTGGAATACTTCTTGTCTCACACACATCAACCAATTGCCTTTTCTAACTAATCCTATCCTTTCTTCTTTCCTAAACCTAGCCTATCTCATTCAGTGACAAAGATAGGGGGTCGTAGACTTGCCTCTAGCTTGCTATAGTATCCCTTGAGGTCATAAGGGAAGCCTACCTTGTGTTGGATCTTCACCCAACACTAAAACGAGAGAAGTATTTGTCTAGGTGACAGTGACAACTACTTTCAATTGTTATGCAATATTGATATCTTGTGAAGGGCTTTGCACAAATACAAATAATGTGATAACATGTCTCAATCTATAGTATAACCAACTTGATTTATATATATATGTAGTTGGGGAATAACATCACATGGTAGCACACTCTTTCCACCATACACAATAATTAATCCAAGTTTTGTTACTTGAGGAATTAAGAGTATTGTTGTAATTACTTTTAAATTTTACAATGGAAGAATGATATAACCAATTTTTCAATGGATATTAGATTACAACCCTAATCCCTTAACCAATATTATATTACAATGGGTTGAAAACATTGGTCGAGAATGCACATAAGCATACCAAAAATGGAATATAAAGAATACAATTTACTTACACCGTCTACTTGCAAAGATTACAACACATACCAAACAATCCCCCACTTCTTGTATACTTTTCAAAATAGGGGGAGATAGACATTAATAAAATTAGTTGCTAAGGGAAATTATGCCCATTGATTATCTACACCAAGAAAACTTCTCATTGTTGATAGATTTAGTCAACGAGTCTACAACATTCTCCACGGTATCAACTTCTCCAACAACAACTTGTTCTCTTCAATCATTTCTCTAACAAAGTGGTACTGAACATCAATGTGCTTTGTCTTGGCATAATAGGTAGGGTTCTTTTTTAGGAATATTATACTTTGATTGTCACAATCTCCTTACAACTTTCTGTACAAAATCAATACTTGAACACAATCTATGCAACTATACAACTTCCTTACTAGCATGAGTGGCTACCATATACTCAAAGTGCAACTACAACTTGCCTCGTGCTCTTCCAACTAATTTCTTTGCCAAATAAGTTAAAGACATAACCACTTGTAAATATTTTGTGATCAAGATGGAGCAAACTTTGATTTACAAGCAATAAACTATGAATCACTACAACTATAGTAAACTATGATCACTACAACTCAACTATATGGAGGGCTTCGATTTACATTGAATGCAAAATTGG
Source organism: Picea sitchensis (assembly GCA_010110895.2). NCBI lineage: Eukaryota > Viridiplantae > Streptophyta > Pinopsida > Pinales > Pinaceae > Picea > Picea sitchensis. The sequence continues at coordinate 15,925 of SNQJ01S0152534.1, read as the reverse complement.
AGGCTCACTATAATATTGATATTAATTTAATCATAGTATTATTGATAGGGATAAATCACTACAACTCAACTATATGGAGAACTTTGATTTACATGGAGTCCAAAATGGAAGGTTCCTTATACTTTTCATATTGATTTAGTTGTAGTATTACTAACATGCATGAAGTAAATATCTACTTGTCAATTATATGGATAACAACTTAATTATATGGAGGACTTGGATTATAATGCAGTGCAAAACAGAATGTTGATCCTACATTTTTTTCCCTTGGAAGTAACTCCCTAGGAAACTCTCAAGCACTTACCCTTAGAGGATGGTACCCAACGTAAAGTGAGGGGTGTATACCCAAATCAAATTGGAGACTTGCACAATGCATTGAATTACCAATAACGTCTTGGCAACAATGGAACCAACTAGTTGAGCTAGCCCTTGGGGATACGATCATCCTATATTAATGCTTAAAAGATCAAATAACACACACACACACATATATAAAAGTGTATTAAAGATTGTTTATGTTATTTATATATACTAGGTTACAATACTACCATAAGGATTGCCACTATGTAATCTTTGTTTATATACATTAGAAAAATTGTGTAATAAATTTAATTAAATATAAATATTAACCTACACCAAACCTATTTATAAATAATTAAAGTTCACAATCCAAATGATTTTGAAACACAAAGATACCTATTGAAAATAAAAAGAGTAAAGTATCAATGCCATTTGCTGCAAATGTTATTACATACAAATCTTAATATCCAAATTGTTGATTGATGAAAAGTAGGTATTCTATCCAACTTGGAAGATAAAGGTATCATTACCTAAACCAAAAAAATACTCTAGGCAAAATAAAAAAGATTGATTTTTTAATAATGGTCTTACAAAGATCACCTTTGCATTATTAGAGTTAAAAGGAAGTCTTCATGCAAAAGAAGTTGTGGTTATTAATCCAAGTGAGACCCACAATTACATCAACAATGGATTGACATATCAATCACAAATTTCTTAAGGAAAATATTAGTGAATGTATCTCTTACACTCTTATTTGAGACCGCCTCATCAAACTACTCCTTGAGAACATCCTGAAAACTACGCCATATTGCCTCTTAACAAACCTTGCCTTCCTCCTTTCCTGATGATTGAACCTTACCAACCTTACCCTCCGAATAAACCTTGAAAGCCTACCTTCTACGTAGTGGAACTGGGCACAGGACTGACACTTACTGCCCTGAACTCTTCAGTTCAGCCCTGAACTTCCTCTTCAAGCCCTGCCCTATCAATGGTGGATAAATTCATTCTTCTTTTTGGGAATCTTGCAGCAGACCATAAGGTGGTGAGTCCTGCAGCAGATCATAAGGATAAGGTGACTCCTGCATTAGACCCTCAGGTGACAAAACACCAGTAGGCCCAGAAACAATAGAGAGCCTATCGGTAACTAATAGGGGGGGTAGAATAAGGCCAAGGAGATAAGTACATAACTCCATAGATCTTGCCCCAGGAAAGTCTTTGAATAGCCCATACTTTGGAAGTATTTAACATAGTCTCTGAATTGACGAATGTTGGCCAAGGCCCCCCCACCAGATAAGTTACTTTTAAGTGAGCCGAGAAAGTATGTCTAGCATGTAGGGCAAGGAAGGAAATAGATGGCTTGCTTTCTTATATTTGCACCCCGGGAGTAAGGAGCCTGGGTAGGTCTTCGAGATGGGGGGGTCCAACAGAAGAATAGGTGAAATTTTAGATGAAATTGACAAATTACAATTTATAATCAATGAATATGCTTTAAATCTTCATTTAAAGTCATAACTATAAGCGATTATGTGGATACAATTCTAGATTCGTCATAGATGGAAACATTAGATCCTTTCACTTTAAATTTGAAAAATAAATATTTGATGTTATCCCACAGTGAAAAGAAGATAACATGACATGACATTACAATGATGCTCTATTGATGAAATAAGATATATTAGATCATTTTCTTAATACCAACAAATAAATAAGTGATAATTCAATGAAACTATGGATTACAATAAGTGTCCATTAAATAATGGGAGTGTCTAGAACATTCCTAGTGCTAAAACGCTATCAATATACAAGAGATATAAATGACAATAAAAGAAAAATAAGTTCAAGCGCTAGGCAAACCCTATGAGGCATGAGACCCTATCTCCCTCAACATCATAAGTGGGAATAAAAGTAGAGAAAGAGGGATAAGAAGCCTCCGTGAGCTCATCAATGATTGTGAAGGGATGAATGCAAACCCTGATGATGTCAACTAAAAAGTGATTAGGATTGAGGGTGTTAATGTATTTAAATTTTCACCTTTTATGTTATTTTTACTTAACTTCGTAGTAGTTTTTCCTAAAATGATTCTACATATGCATACTTTAAGATAACCATGTACACATCTTATGTGATGCCATATATCCACATTTAATGTGATACCATTGCAAATTTTTTATAAATAGAACATCTTATGTGGTGCCATGTATCTACATTTAATGTGATACCATTCCAAAATTCTTATAAATAAAAATGGTTGTAGCCATTGTAAAAACACGTTGAATATAGACTAGAGTTATCATTTTTGGCATTGTTTTTTCACTCCTTGTATGGTGCATTTCCTATTGTGTTGGAGCTATATCAAATTTCCACATGATATTACAGCCCTCAACGAGTGAATCAAATAGTCATTCATATATAAAGATCATTTTTTGTTTGTTTATGTGGAACTTTCGAGTGATTGTTTTTTCACTCCTTGTATGGTGCATTTCCTATTGTGTTGGAGCTATATCAAATTTCCACATGATATTACAGCCCTCAACGAGTGAATCAAATAGTCATTCATATATAAAGATCATTTTTTGTTTGTTTGTTTGGGAATTTTAAGTGAATTTGATTTTGTAACAATTTTTTTAGAATTGTTGATTTTTGTGGGGTGATCAATTAGTTTTTGTTTTTTTTTATAGATTTAGAGGAATTGGTAATTCACATAATTATTTAGGCGAGACTTAGGTTTAAATCGGGCTGGCTACCATTATAATTTTTAGGTTAGTATCAACAACCCACAAGCCAAGTCCTAGCATGAACCTTATAATTTAGCAAGGGCGAGACTTAGGTTTAAATTGGGCTGGCTACCACTATAACTTTTAAGCTAGTGCTAACAACCCACAAACCAACCCCTAGCATGAAACTTATGACTTAGCAAGGGCTGAGACTTCTCAAAACCCACCACCAGAAGGAAGCTCTATCCCAAGGGGCATCTACCCTTCTAGCCTTTATCGTAACAGGCCAACATGTCCACTTTGTGAGAATTGAACCTAGATGAGAAGAATAACAAATATGATACCCAACCCTGAGCTATAAACCCAAGACTACCAATTACTTATTATTGCAGAGCTTAACCTTCTTCAAAGAAAGGCTATTGTGATCTATCACACAAAGCAACTACTCAACCAATTTGCAACCAAAATCTACCTCTGGACATGACCATAGTCCACCCGTAGTGTGTTTTTTCGATTTTAAGCAAAATAATCTACCTCTGGACATGGCCATAGTCCACCCGTAGTGTGTTTTTTCGCTTTTAAGCTCTCAATAGCATGTGCAGCCATTAATTTGGTTTCCAAGCTGTTGTTTGTCCTCCGTCCAAGCAGCAACAGCTCCGACGAGCAACACACAACTCACTTCCGTGTGCATCCATATATAATTGTACGATCGTCTCTTCACCGTTCGCTGAAAATCAGCCGTCGTAACTCCAATTTTGCCCTTCTGCGATTCAATTTGGCTCTTGCCTTGGTGAATCTGCATCTGTTCTGATCTATTGCAGCAATATTGCAGCAAATTTGTCCTCTTTGTGCAGCTTTTGCAGACTTTCATGCAAGGCATTTTCCTCTTCAACAAAATTCGAGATTGTATTCCATCATTGGATGATCTACAACCCTCTTTAGATTGTGCTAAAGAAATATGAACTGGCTCTCTCTCTCTGTTTTCAATTTCGTGGATTCTATCGGGCAAAATCAATTTAATTGCTGAAATTTCCATCTCATGAAGAGAATGTTAAGCACTGTGTATTTCTTATTTTTTATTGTGCAAATCCCATGTGCACGAGGTAAACTAAAGCATAAATGTCTATAACAGTGAATTCAAAAAAGGGACGTTAAAGCATGTTATGAATTAAAAAGGGAGAGAATGTTAATTAGGTGGTAGTTTAAATGTTATGGTAATATTTTTCAGGGATATTTGTTTAAAATTTATTCAATCTGTAGATTTGAGTGATTATTTTTGTATAATTTTAGTGTTCTAGAAGTTTTTTCAATTTTTTTTTCAATATGTTGAATTTATTTTTGCATTCAAAAATGGATTTTAAACAACAAAAAAAATGATTTATTTCTTGTAAATTTATATTGCCAAATTCTGACTAAAACACCATTTCATAGAACAGTTAAACAACTTAATTAATTAATTAATCATTATTCTAAATTCATATCATATTATTAGACATCAATTTTACCTCTTAGGGTAGAAGTGACATCTTGTTGCACTGGTGAAGACGGAGAGCATTAACACCTATGTTTTGTCATGCTATGCAGAAGTGAGGTGACATTAAAGTGCATTAACAACTCTGCTTCGTCATGCTCTAGCAAAGGCCACACACTAAACACTAAATTCACATAGAGCTTCAGAAATCTATGTATTCACTTCACTGCCTTGGCTGTCTATTCACAGCCCTCATAACGACACCAATATTTATTGAGACCCTATCTATTACAACTATATGCACCTAATATATCTATTACTAGCACAGCCGCTAATTTACGGCTGGTGAAGGCCGAAAGGTGTCTGGCTGTTAAATTTTTGAGCGATCATTGGTGATGCTAGCACAGAAACGTGGTCATTTTAATATTTTAATATTTTTTAATCAGGTAGACGTGGCAATAAGTTAGTGAATACAGTAATTTTTAAATACGATTAGGTAAATGTAAAAAAGTAAACATATAAACGGATGTCTTTATAACAGCTCGGAAGTTAATGGATGAAATCAGAGCCATTCATTTATTGTGACGACTAAGAATATTCTAAGCATATTTAATCTCGTCCATAGAAAATGTATTAAAAACTAAATACCTATTAAATGTACCAATTATCAATAAGTATACTCCTTTCAGCGTAACAAATATATGCACATAATAGCTGACACCAATTAGGATCATAATATGCACATAATAGCATTGACCTTCTTGTTGTTGCTATGTGCGTCGTCTCTCTGCTGGACAGGATGAGGAGGGGAGGTTCTGCATGTCACTTGGCCAAAACGAACAATCGCACATGTCCATGACATGTAATATAGAGGCAGGAAAGCAGAGGAGGATAATGAATTACTTTATAGACACATTGTTGGCTCCAATCACTTTATAGACACACACAAACTTCTTATCATTAGATGGGAAATGGGGGAAAATATACAGTCGTGTTGGCACATCTTCGTCTTAGTAGTAGTTTGCAGGAAGCACATGGTGGCATTTTATTTTTCTTTTTGCTTAATGATGATGCTCCACCTTCCCCATCCATCTTTCATCTTCTGTAGATATAGCCAGCTAAAAATGATAAAATGGTCGATTGGCTTCATTTCAACGTATTGAAGTTTTATGACCAACTGTTAGGCATCCACTCCACTCTCTTGATCGGTCTATCACACTTGTGAAACTCCACAGCACATTTCTACAAGCAAGTAAAGTTTATAGTTTGAGGTCATGGTACAGAAGTTTAACTCGGGATTTCTCGGAATATCGAAGAGATATACAAAACACTGGTCATGGTTACTCGATTTACCCATAATCTGCAGCAAAAGTTGACCTAGCACCAGTATCCATAATCTTGTCCAACATGTTCTACTCTGCTCCGCAGGAAAGGCACTTGACTTGGTTGGGGATTGGTTCCGAACTGACCTAACGGGTGAGCTGAGCTTGAAGGATTATGCTGCACATTACGGAGCTGGGGCTTTGCTGCTACTCCTGGCACTGCTTCAACCACTAAAAATTGCCTCTATTGGATATGCATCTTCCACATGTAGGAAGGAGGGGACACCTTGATGCCTGCTAATTGTCTGAGAGCTCTATTGGACGATTGGACGAAGTGTTTCCTTGTTGTTCAGGTGCGCTCACTTAGAGCGCGACCTATCCAAATTAAATGAAACTTGATTTCTTTGTAGCTCAAGAAGTTGCAAATATTGCTTGAAACATTATATATAGATATTTGGTAAGTGCATGGATATCTCAATTTTCATGGAATAGTTTATTTGTTAATATGAGAGTGCAATTTTTAGAGCATTTATTTTGATAAATGATATAGGAAGGAAGCATTTGGTAATGTTTTTGGACACACAAATTAGTGGTTGGTGAATGTGGAAAGGTTTTAGTTGGTCCAGAAAATTAAATCTCCACTCTGTAACAAAACTTTAATCTTTGTTAATCACTCAAACTTGCAATATAGTAAAATTTAAATATGATCAAGTAAAAGTAAAAAAATAAATATGTAAACTGATGTCTTTATAATAGTGAGGAAGTTAGTGGTTGAAATCACAATCATTGATTTATTGAGACCACTAAAAATATTTCATCAATATTTAATCTTGTCCATACAAAATTGATTAAGCACTTAAAAACCTATTAAATGTACCCATTATCAATAGATCTACGCTTTTAGAGGTAAATATACCTGGGGAATTGAGTCGATGAAGAAATGTGTGATGGTGCGTAATGGCCTATTGACTGCAAATAACCCACCTCCGGAGCAGGCATCGATCGTTATAGACAGTTGTTTTCGTTACAACCAGGAGGCTAGTTGGTTCTTGAGAAAGCCAAGAAAGTTAATCCGGGAATCCTAAGGCATCATCCGCGGCTGTTACTCCATAGAAGAAAACCTCTGCCTGTCTACAAAGGCAAGGAAGAAGAAATCCATAAACTGAAGCCTTGGAGGTCTGTGTGTGAAGCAACCCACCGATATTCTCTCACGCATCATCCAAATCACCCAATGAGCCCACGCATTCTCCGTTTATTCGACGAAGTCCTGTTACTGCTGCAAGAAGAACTATTGCTTTTTCATTTCTCCCAATCTACAGAGTGACAGATCCCGAGGATAGAGGCCAAACAAAAAATCCTATTGAGAGCACAAACAGTTCGCGGGAGGTCCGCGTCGTATATTAGGGTACTCTATAGAGTGGTCCAATTGAATATTGCTCAAAACCACTCCAGTAACCTCAGAACTTCTCTCAGCAAATAATATTTTCCTTACTCACCGGTTTCTAGTCGCTGCAAGCAGACAAGCTAGTGTAATTAAGGAGGATCATGTGTAATAAAGATTGATAATTATCGCAAATCAGTTATAATTTTTTTACGTATCAAACAATCCTGCATGGCTTCTTTGTTTAAGGCACCTATCTCTCATCATTGACATGTCATTCTAGATCTGGGTGGGCATGGAGGAAATTGTATAATTTATTGTGCCCTGTGTTACTTTTAATGTTAGCTACCGAGTGTTCATCTTAATACTATAGGCTATTATGTCTTAGTTAATATTTGTCTATATTTGTGATGGAGTGATTTGTTGGCATAGTTAGTCCAAGTGTCCATTTCCAAAGTTGGATTACACTCAAACACTGATTTATGGGTGTTAAGGGTGGCACCCTATGTAACACCCCAAGACCGAGCTTCACTTGTAAATGTGAATATGTTTTATAGGCTGGTGAGTCAGGTTATTATAAGTCAGGAGGCTTATGTGAAGGTTATTATAAGTCAGGAGGCTTATGTGATGATTAGGTCGGAAAGCCTAGATGCTAAAAGGTCACTGAGCTTATTTTTGTATATGTAAACACTCATATCATTAATATAATAAATCATTGAGTGTAGACCGACCACAATAAAATAGTATGGGGGACTAAACTCCACTACGAAGGGAAAGGGAGGGGCTATGAGACTAGGAAAAATAGCTAAGCTTGAGAGCTTAACTCCAAGAGAATATTATATTATTATTTCCTAAAGACTATGGTAAGGATAATTATTTTATCCTAAGTCGCATGGAAGAGGGAAGGAATCACAAGAGGAGAGAAAGCGAACTCCTGGAGAGCCATGTGTCAATCGAGATGCATGCAAATATATGTGGGGAAAATAGTATGTTTTCTCATCTTCCCCCATTTTACACATGCACTCAGTATTCACGCATGGAACCATTCTTTTGGTGGACCAAAGCATTCATGCACCCCTGGAGCCTGCCCGTACTTTGCAGCTACCCCATACATTTCCTGTTATGCACAACGCATCTGTACTTTGTATGGACCCGTACCTCGTTTGAACCCGTATTGTGCCTAACCTGAATGTTGTTGCTACCAACACAATTATTTCCTAAGCATGGTTGTTGCCACCACCTGTTCCATAATCTGTTTTATGTTGTTGCCTTCACCTGAGCTGGTAACTGGTGGACTAGAGTGTTGGATTGAAGAAGTGGGTTGTCAGGCCCGTGGGATTGAAGAGGAAGGTTGTCGGGCCTGTGAGCAACTCTCTCCAGGTGAGAGAATTCCTGAGAGTTGAATTCCTGAAGGATCCCAACTGCAGTTACAGTGTTCTGAGACTTCATGTCCGACTTGTTGCTAAAACCCTGGAAGGGAAGTGGGGAAGCCGAAGGACTGTTAAGCAAAGAAGGGGCACACTTCCTGGGGTGGGACATGCATGTGGGGAATGAGAGGTTGTAGGCTGGTAGTTTGAGTTGGCTCCTGGGACGAAATCCTTCCTCTTGTCTGTATCGTCTCAATCTAGCTAGGAATCCCTTACCCGGGTGGAGTTTAGTCCCAACTCGGGGGTGACCCACTGCTGAGAGCTTTGAGTAGTGTGGTCTAAGGTTGAGAGATTCGTGGAAGGTCTGCACGTAGTTGGTGGTCTTCTATAAAAAGTAAGTATCAATTATGTGTTCAATTGCATGTTGTGTATTTTTACATGTCTTTATATTGATCAGTATTTCCTGTGTATGTTGTATGTATAGGCTTACTGTTATTTCCACATGAATCTATTCATGAGAAAAATGTATCTGTTTGTATTAAATTTGTATAAATATATATAGTAGAAATGAATAATTGTTACGTGGCATAGCCCAACAGCCTAAAGCTGGGGGATGCTACAATTTATTTTTCAGAGCTTAGTAAGAGTGTGTTGTGGAGTAGCATGGTCCGACCTGGAAGGATGGGAATGTTAAAAATTGATATCAGAGCCTCGATTTTCAACACTGAGCCTGGATGGCCCGTGTAAGTGGAAATTGAAGCAAGAGTTCAGAGAGAATTGTTGTCGAATTAGGGAAATTTTGAGTTTCAGAACGCCCATGGGTGCCAAGAGGGCGTTGAGAGAACACCTTAATTGTGTTTGAAAGCTCAAGAGGTGTAGCAGTTTGGGAAAGCACAATGGTCATAGGATCTGTATGGGAAGGGACTGAATTCTTCACAGCCGTCTGATATGGGAAAGGAGCGCGACATTTAATCCCTCTAGTCCTTCAGACTTCATTGCTTCGACAATTTTTAAGTCCATGACAGAAAGGAGGAAAAATCCCCGAAGCTCCGAAGCCCCGGAGTGAATCTACATCGTAGATCATTTGGGTGAAGGCGAGCCATTGGATCCCCAAGTGGTTCGACAGTTCGGTACTCCAGGGAAATTTGGTTTTGGTTGCGCGGAGTGGAGATTTCCTCGAAGTCCCTAAGTCTGGAACCAATCTGGACCGTTCACATTCAGGGACACGTGTTCGAAGATAAGAAAGTGTTCAGAATTTCAACGTTCGATGGTTTGAGGGTGGGGTAATGAACGAAAACGAAATCCTTTGAAGCCCGAAGTTCTGAAGTCCCAGAGCCCCGGAGTCCCGAAGCTCCGGGGAACAATTGTTCAGAAGTTCGACATTCGGGAGATGTGTTGTGTTATGATGAAAAGACCTCCGAAGTCCCGAAGTTCTGGAGCATTGAAGTAGTAAGGGTCTGGAGAGCGAGGGTTCGAGAGTTTTGAAGTGTTATGTTGTGAAATCCTCTGAATCCCATAGTTACGAAGTCTCGAAGTGTCAGATGTGACGAGGCATGATGATGTCACCTAAGGTGACGTGGACCCAATTTACACCTGCCACGTGTCAAGTTTATTCATGTTTTTGACAGAATTTTTTGTACCAATTGTGATTTGACACGTGTCGCTCGGCAATGGGGCCACGTGTTACCACCATATTATTGACACGTAAAACCTCTGACGCGCAGTACTAAGTGGACCCTCGAAGTTCGGAAGTTCAGTATTCAGGAGAAATTGTGTACGTTGTTGTAAGAACCTACGAAGCCCAGAGCTCCAGAGCGCCGTAGTCCCGAAACTCAGGAGAATCACCGTTTGGGGGGGGGCGGGGGTTCACCACTTCGGCATTCAGAGGAAAGTTTGTGTGGTGTAGACAGAACCTCCGAAGCCCAAAGTTCTGAAGTTCCGGAACCCCAAAGCTCTGAAGAAGCACATGTTCAGTAGTTCACCGATTCGACATTCAGAGGAATTAAAGTATGTTGAAGGAGAAACCTTTGAAGCCCGAAGTTCTGGAGCCCCAGAGTCCCAAAGATACGGATAAGTGCCTATCATCTAGTGCTTGGTCATAACCCGTGGACATATGTGATTGGGGGCCGAAATAAAGAGGGCTAATGCCCAAAAATGATTTTTGATGAAAGAAAAGGGCTCAGAGAAGGAGCCTGTAGATTACTAAATCGTACAGACCTGCAATTGAGGGAAAGTATAGAAAACCTGTAAGCCTAAAGAGAGTATTCAACATGAGTCTGGGAGCTAATTCAGTTCTAGAAGAAGATCGCTTGTACAAGGATGAGCCTCACATAAAAGACAATTTTCAGATATCCATAACTTTCTGTTCAAGACTCAGAATTGAGCAAGGGAGCATTCATTGGAAAGGTATTAAACAATAGAATATAATTGTTCACCCATAAAATTGAGTTGAATAGTCAATTTCTCAGAAAATCAGAAGAAATAATTTTTATGTATTATTGAACTAGAAAAGTTCATAATTTCATGAAATTGTTGAACCCATTAGCCTGAAAAAGTCATGTTGGTTGCACATTTTGCAGAGTTAACAACAACTAGATCAGATCAATATCAACACATAGTGTAGGAGGATAGAAGATACACATGGGAATACATCCAAGAAGGTGAGATCGAAGGGATGGATGTCCATTTGGGTAATGAAGGTGCAAACTCAATTGGACATGGAGAAGGAAAGGAAGAAAGCTTGAACTTGGCGGAGACAATTAAAAATTTGAAAAAGGATGTCCAAAGCCACAAGGATGATAGTGAAAGGATTATGAAATCCAAGGAGTAGCAGGAGGAATTCAACATGAAGTTAATGCAAATCTTGAACATAATAGAAAAGAAATTGGATAAGGAGAGCGGCTCAAGCAAATCAAGAAGTCACAGGTCTCCTGATGAGAAAATAAGAACAAGGAGTGTTAGTAGACATCACCATCACTCCCCAAGGAATTCTAATAGGAGATAATATAGCATCTCAAGTGCGTCCCCTGTCAGGAAGCATCAAAAGAGGTCTGGGGTGGATGGACTAAGAGGAGAAATGAACAAAATCAAGCCTCCTACATTTGATGGTGAGCACAAGAAGGATGGATATGTCGTGACATGGATGTTGGGCATGAGAAAGTACTTTCAATTACATAATTACTCCTCACACGCAGAAGGAAGAATTGTTATCTACCAGCTCAAAGGAAAAACATCCATGTGGTGGGATCAACTTATGTAGGTGCAACACATTAAAGAGAAAAAGGTTACTTGGAAGGAATTCAAGAAGTATTTTGAAAAGAAATACTTGACTAAGAGACACTGTGAAAAAAAAATGAAGGAGTTCTCTGAACTCAAGCTTGGGAGTATGACCATTGATGAATATGAAAGAAGGTTTTTGGAGCTGTTAAAGTATGTTTTTTTCATCAAGGATGAGACTGTTAAGATTCAGAGGTACTTGAGTGGGTTGCCACCATTCATCAGTGAAAATATACAATATGATGATCCCAAAACATTGGAGGCGACCAAAAGGCGAGCTACATGTCTATATGGTCAACATAAAGCAAGGTCAACTTTCCAAAAATCTTGGGAAGACAAGAAGAAATTCAAGATGGATTAGAGGAAGAAGGGGACTAAGCCACCATTCTTCAAAAACAATCCTCACGGACAACCAGGTTTTAGAGAACCCAAAACAATTGAGACAGGGGGGAAAAGGCCAAGGCAACCACCTATTCAATGTTGGGGTTGTAAAGGAGATCATATGTATAGAGATTGTCTTCACAGAGGTGAAAAAGTGAGAATTGTTCACAATGTACAACAAGTTGAAATAGTGGAGGACATGGGAATAAGTGTACCAAGGATCTATGCAGTTCTAGACAATAAGAAATCATAGTTTCAGTCACATATGATTTAAGTGGAAGGTATGATCAACAACCAAACCATCAGTATTTTAATTGATTCAAGAGATATTCATAGTTATATAGATACTAAGATGGTGGAAAGCTTGCATTTTCCAAGAAGCAAACATGGAAAATCTTGTTTGGTGTAGTTGACTACCAGAGCCAAAAGAAAAGTTAATGAGATGGTTAATTCATGCCTAATGGACATGAATGGATTGAACACTAGGGAATATTTGAATATATTTCTTTTAGGTTCTTATGACTGTCTAATTGGGATGGATTGGTTGGACCAACACCATGTTGTCCTAGACTATCATAACAAGGCATTTACTTGTTTGGATGGAGAAAGGAACCTAAGAACAGTTCAGATAATTCCCAGGGAAATAACTATCAGAGAAATCTCAGCAATGCAGCTGAAGAAAATTTACAGGAAATGATGTAAATTTTTTGCAGCTAATATGGAAGAGACATCTAGAGATAAGGTGTCGAATATTGAAGATCATATCGTCCTAAAGATTTCTAATGAAGTACATTTGTAGCTCAATGTGTTTGTTGCAGTGATGTTGAACTGAATCTTTGGTGAGCTTGATAATACTTTGATTGTCACACCAAAGTGTGGTAAAATTTTGTTTCCAGAATACAAACTCTGAAAGGATCTATTGAAGTCACTAGGCCTCTCAACTTGCATTAACCATTGCTCGGTACTCTATTTCTATTGAAGAAAGAGAAAGAGCCTATTGTTTCTTACAATCTCAAGTTACAAGTCCAAAACCAAGACTAAAACCATAATCTACAGTAGAATTTCGATCACCAGGGTCACCAACCCAATATGAATCAATGAAATCAACCAACAAAGGAATCCCCCTTGAATTGTAATGTATCCCAAACTGAATTGTACCTCGAATATATTGAAGTATCATTTTTGTTTCTTTTATATGGATTTCATGGGGTGTTTACATATATTAGGAAATAAGACCAAAAATAAAGGAAATATTAGGACAAGTGTGAGTAAAATATAAGAGGTTACCGACTAATTGACGGTACAAAGTGGCATCGACTTCAGGAGTAGTACAGGTGGCAACAAGTTTGAATTGAAACTGGAAGAAAGACGGGGTTGGTTTACAATCTTCCATGTGAAAGTGACGAAGAAGGTCACATGCATACTTATATTGGGAAAGTGAAATTCCTTCCTTGGTTTGCAATACTTGGAGGCCAAGGAAATAATGCAAATAGACTGAGTATTTCATTTCAAATTGCTTCTTAAGACTGGATTTCACATGGTTTAAAGTTTAGGATCACTACCAGTGAGGATAAGTTCATCAATATAAAGAACGAGTATTATGATATGGCTTCCTAATTTCATGGTATAGACATTTGGGTCAGAATGACATATAGAAAAGTTGGTATCAAGAAGAAAGCTATCCATTTTAGCATACGAAGCTTGAGGAGCTTGCTTAATACAATAGAGAGATTTCTTAAGGCGACAAATAAGGTTGGAATCATTATGAACATAGCCAAGAGGTTAGTCCATGAAAATTTCTTCTTGTAGATCAGACGAATTTAACATCCATTTGGCGGGCCTCCCATCTATGTGAGGCAACAAGGGATAGAACAAGGAGGATGGAATTCATTTTGGCTACGGGGGAAAAGGTTTCAATGTAGTCAATTTCTTCAACTTGAGAGAATCCTTTGGAAACTAATTGGGTCATATGTCTTTCAAAACTTCCATATGATGCATACTTAGTTGTATACAACCATTTACATATGATAAGTTTTCTTCCTTTTGAAAGAAGTACAAGATCACAAGTATCGTTTTCCATTAAAGAATGATATTCTTCATTCATTGTTGTGTCTCAATCTAGATAGCCACAAGATTTTGCAAATGTGTCTGGATCACAAGTCTTTGAAACTTGATCCAAAAGAGAGGAGGCTCGTTGGAACTATGAACGTGTATGATGTTGATCTATAGGATCATTGACAAGATCACCACCTACTTCTCGTGTTGAACAAACCCATTTGGGAAGCGATGGTGTTGGTGCAGGTTCATGTTCAATGGACTCATTTGGGGGAAAGTGAGAAAGCAAAGGTGAATTTTCACCCCACAATTATCATCTGAAGAAGAAATTGGAATAGGACTAGAAGATGGCACAAACACCAAAGATGACTCACAAGATGAATATGGAACAAACATAAAATTAGGCTCATAGACCAAGATATATTCATCAAGCTTAACATCTCTTATAATAATTCTTTCATTGGAATGTGGTTGAAGAAGTCTGTAACCTTTGACATCTTCAAAATATCCAAAAAAAATGCACTTCTCACTTTTAAGTTGTAATGCTTTCATTTTCTCATTAGGAATGTGAGTCCATGCTTCACTACCAAATATATAGAAGTGGTTTACATTTGGCTTAATTTTAGTCCATGTTTTTTCCAGTGTTATATATTTTTAAAGCCTTTGTGGGAGTGTGATTTACTATGTAATTGGTGCAATTGATGGCTTCAAACCAATAATGAAAACTTAAACTATTAGGTTGGATGATACAATTTTCCATTTATTTTAATGTGCAATTATTTCTCTCAACAACACCATTTTGTTGTAGTGTATATGAAACAATATGTTACATTTCAATTCCTTGTGTAGTGCGGTAAGTTGTAAATTTCTTGTTCACATATTTGTCTCCATTATTTGTTCTTAATATTTGAAGTTGATGTCCAAATTGTTTTTCTACAAGGGCCTTGTAGGCCAAAAGCATGTCAAAAAATTCACTCTTAAGTTTAAAAAAATAAACCCAAGTGCATCTGGAGAAGTCAACAATGAATATTAAGAAGTACTTGAACCTAGAGATAAGGAAGAAAACCACACAAATAACTATGAACAAGTTGTAAGGGGGTCGAGGTGTGCCAAGAGGCACGTTTGTCAAAATTGTCTTGATGTTGTTTGACAGAAACACAACTAACACAAACACCATCTCTACAAGAAACAGGAGGAAGACCAATCACCATATTTTGATTACATAGTTGCTACAAAGAGCGATAGTTTATATGACCAAATTATTCATGCTAAATTTTTCTCAAGTTATCGCCATGAACAATAAAAACTGATTGAAAATATGATGACCCAAAGTTTTCAAATTTGTACAACTTGGTAATATCATCAACAATTACATTTTCTAAAACAAGATTAGAATATTTTAAATCCTTGATTACAACTTGGTGAGGTGGAAACTCTACGGTTTTACCTCACCTGAATGAATGATATGATACATTGATAGAAGGTTGTAGGAAATATTTGCAACACATAATACATCACTGTAATAACCATAATCTAACTGAACTATTCTAGACCCTACAACACTAATATCTATTATCACCAACAAATATTTATTTGGTGTTACATTAATTAAGAGCAAAAAAAATGGTTTTATCCATAACCATATGATAATATGCTCC